>JAQFXM010005857.1:0-14205 GCA_034693345.1 Entomobrya multifasciata | reverse complement strand
ATATTACGTGCACTCACTAATCCTTCATCACCCAAAAGGTTACTTCATGCAAACACCATATGAAGGACTCCCTTAAACGTTTAATCTTATAATATGTATTTAACAGTTGGCATTGTGTCCGCTTGACAGTACATTTATATTTGTTTAAAACACGTTAACATGCATGCAGCTATAAAAGCTTAACTTTATGACAGTTCTGAATAACACATAATTATCCCTGTCTCTCACAGCATCCTTTTTGTATGTTCAACTTGTATCCATGTTAGGTATGCTTACATACTTCCTTTACCAAGGGATTATTTTCCTAAGAGTATTAATTTTGTCCTATGTGTAAACTATGCATATATTTTATTTTAGTATGTTAACAGCATTAAAATCAAGCATGTCGTACCAGAAAAATAATAACTTAAACCTAAATACGTATCTGAACACTTTTGCATATCACGTCGACTACGAAAATGTACTGAGAATGGGAATGACAATTTTTTATTCACTTAGTCATGAAAAATAATATGATTGTCTTTCGAATATAAATACAATTTAAAATAAAACAATACAAATACCTACTACATGCATGCATGTATACAGTCAATGTGTTTTAGAGAAAATAATCTTAAAAATCCCATACAAACATTTTGAAACTTCAAATACAATGCATTCAACTACCCACTCTATTTTACACAAGAATGGCTCATTTTAAATATTAATAGGCTCATCGTAAGTTGAAAATTAAACGCCGAGTTTTCGATTCCAACTAAGTTTTCTTTTGAGTATACCACAAGCATTAGGCACAAAACTTTGCAATTGGACATTTGTTCCTAAATTTGTATGTGTATATGCGTATTTTTATTTCTTCTATCCTTGTCTTTTAATATTGCAAATTACAGAACGAATAAAATTTTTCGAAAACATGGAAACATTATCGAAAAAATTTAAATGTACAATTTGTGAAAAAGTGTATAAATCAACCAAAACTTTACAAGCACACAAAAGAATCCATCTTGGGATTCACCAGTGCTTATTCTGCAGCAAATCATTTACAAGTGTCCAAACTCTATTTGCTCATTACAGGTTTCACGCAAACGAGAAGGCATATTTTTGTGAAACCTGCGACCAATCACTTTCTACTGAACAAAATTTCAAAGAACATAGAAAAATTCACACAAGTAATAAGCCATTCTCATGCGACATTTGTCAAAAATCCTTCCGCCAAAAATGCCATCTCAAAACACATGAATTACTTCATAATGGGCTCAAAGATTTCAAGTGCACATTTTGTGAAAAAAAGTTCAATTCAAATCATGGAATGAGATGTCACCTTAACACACATAAGCAGGAGACACCATTCCAATGCAATTTATGCCTGAAATTTTTGGGATCGGCTAGTGCTCTCATACGTCACATTCAAGCACATACTGGAGAGAAGCCGTATCGATGTGAAACTTGTGACAAAGCCTTTTCACTGAAGGGTTCTCTAGTTGCACATAAAGAGACTCACAATGGAATTAAAGGACATAATTGCCTGAAGTGTAATAAAACGTTCAGACGACAGGACAATTTAAACACGCACATGTTCATTCACAGTGGACTAAAACCCTTTTTGTGTAAAATGTGTGATAAATCATTTGCTCAGCTAAAAACTTTAAAAGCACACACAAAAACAGTTCATGATAAAATTAAAGATCAAGAATGCAATTTGTGTGAAAAACAATTTTCAACGAGAGGTAATTTAGCTAGCCATATGAGAACTCATACAGGGGAAAGGCCGTTTAAGTGTCATATATGTTCAACTGCTTTTTCATATTCTGCTGGATTAAGCAAACATATGAAAATTCACATGTGATTTGTATTTATATATTAAGAATTTAAACCTAGCCTAAAGTCTCAAGTTTGATTGCGCTAGTTTTGGGTTAATTGTTGTTTTAATCCTCTTTCCTGTATGGATTAATGTAATGTGGCTAACCCAATCAGCCTGTAAATAAATTATACAAATTCTATACGAATAAGTTTGTAATATTTTAAGTATGTCAGAAGTGTTTCATGTAGGTTAAGTTTAGACATAATTCAAAGTGATTTAAAAGCTAACTATTTAAGTTTTATATAAATTAAGTACTTGTTTAATTAAAATATAATTTAAAAACAAACAACCCTTTTGAATGCAACCATTTGTGTCTGATCTGATGAATTCCATTTTATTGCTATCCAAAATAACTTGTTGGTTATAATTTTTCTGCTTGCAAACAACATTTCATTTAAAACGAACGATTATACAGGGAAACTTGGTTTAAAATAGTCTCAATCTGATCAAAAGTTAAGAAAATGCATTATCATTAGACACATTCCAACAAAGATCAAATTTCCGGTCAGTTCCGCATTCAGTTTATCTCCTATTTGTGCAGTAAAAATATTTAATTTCTTTCAGTTTCATTCCAGTTTAAATTTTTAAATTCTGTATATCTCTGTGTCAAAACACTCAAGTTTATTGCAATAAATTGTCATTGTCTCTCGAAAACACGTCGTCACCTTACTTTGCAAAACTACGTAGAAATCGTAATAATCCCAATCGACCGACCACTTATCGATGACATGTGTGTCAGAAGAAATGGGATTTTGTTGCGCAAATCCAATGATAAGCCTTTTTAATGTCATGTTTCAATATAAATAATCTAAATAATGATATTTCATTTTATAGTTACTTTATTTAATTAAATAAGTTATCCGTTTACAAAGTATTTGCATAAAAAAGGCAAGGTGTTTTAAAAAGAATCGAATGATTTCCAAATGCTACCATCCTAATATCATAAGCCGGTACCACAACTTTATTTTATTTAGCAATTTGGAGCTAAATTTGATTATGATTTTTCTGCAACTTGTCTTAATTTCACAGCCAAAGTTGGAAAGCCACAGTTTTAATACCAAACTGAATCCATAAACCAATTGAACCCTAATTAAAAATAATTTGCAACAAAATCTACATACACATATGCACGCATACAAGTCATAAAGTGTTTACACAAATATGAAGACACATTATCTTTTGATGTTTATAACTGATATACCAATTTTTCACAAACTTGTTAAAGAAATATTGGCTAAAATTATACGAAATACAAATGAACTTGATACGTAAAACTTGTCAATTAGTGCATCATGTCTACTGAGACAAACTTCTTTTCAGATGCAAAAAAGAGAAATTTTCGTTTAGCCATTAACCATAAGCAAAGCGTAAAATGTATTTAGTGTAAGATGCTGAAGTGCCCGAGACATACAGGAAGCGTGGAAACCCATACTTAGTGGCATTACGTCTGTCTGTTGTAAAAAGCGTATATATTTTTTAAACTATAGAACTTACGATCAGTTAGTTGTATTTCGTTCAAGTAAATGAAAGAAATTCAGGTTTTAAAAAATTGTCTGTGTATCCAAAAGTCATACTAAATCAAATTTTCTTCATGGCTAAGTGAATTCATAGTCAATATTATGGTCATGATTACCATATTTTTGCAGTAAAGCAATAATACAATTTTGTGTCAAAGTAATTTCTACCATAGAATCATTTCTGAAATTGAGTTTTTAAATAAAAGTACGATTGTTTCAAAATGCTGCACATGCTATTTTCGAAGGCTGTTGAATTATATACGAGATTGGCGGTCACAAGGTTTTGCATACTGTCTTGATGAGTTCATAAATTATTTTGCTATAATTTAATATCCTAAGTCGGACCAGAAGTAGTTAAAACCCATCCGCCTTTTAGAAAGCTTTTCAAACCAGAAAATATTCTTGACAACATTTTTGTTTTATTTGTTGACCAAATACCTCTGAAAATGCAGCTGAAAATATTCCGCTGTATTATAGAGGCTTGGTGTGTCTGGTGTGCCATGGTAATAGAAATATTTTATTCCCGTACCTCTATTTCCATTACATAAATTGTGTGCATTTGGGACAAAAGCAGTGCTCTTAAAAAGTTAATCCTATGGTCAAGAAAGCAAATAAGCATAAGCGAGATATGCATGCACACAATAACTACACGCGAATACCATCATGTCACTTGTAGGGATGGACATGCATTTTTTGAGTACACACAAGGTTTTCTAACTCATGAAAAAATAACAAAGTTAGATATTAAGACTTTTAAGTTTAAAGCTAAATAAGTTCAACGAGTTTTCATCAAAAAGAACTTGAAAATCAAATTTATATGAATAGGCATACAATCAAAGGTATAGAAAAGGTACAAATAATGTTCTTCATTACACACTTATAACATAATGCCTGCACAACAACACAAAAAGACGTTTATAGCTTGTGCCTATAAAACATATCTGCACATATTAGGTATTTCAAATCTACTCATTCTATTTTACTGTGGATTTTTCCAGTCCCATTTAAAGCGCTCATCGTCAAATAACTAAATACGAAAAAATTGATCAAGGCTAACTATTTTTTTAACTCTGGAAGAAAGAAATGTTGGTACAAACTTACCATTAAACGTGTCTATGCTGGTTTACATATTTTTCCAAGTTTAGGCTCAGGAATCATAAAAAACTATTTGTAGTCACAAGCTTTTACACATTTTCGTGTTTGGTCAACAAAGAATTTAAATATTATAAAAACGTCCAACATAAAGCCCCTCCTGCATTCTTGGACTATTTTTGAACGTAAAATAAGTCGTCACATCATTTAGTTTAATTTATCGACCAAAACAGTATAATTATTTTAGCTGACATTAATTTGGATTTAAAAG
This sequence comes from Entomobrya multifasciata, assembly GCA_034693345.1. Lineage (NCBI taxonomy): Eukaryota > Metazoa > Arthropoda > Collembola > Entomobryomorpha > Entomobryidae > Entomobrya > Entomobrya multifasciata. Next base: position 9,467 of record JAQFXM010005857.1, on the reverse strand, counting down.
TATTCTGCGGCATTATGTAGACTTGGTTTTTTGATTCTTGATTTTATTCGTGCACCTTTATAAAAACAAAACCCACATTATGCACACATAATAAATTTAAGGTTCTTAGGAAGTTCAAAATATTGAAAAGGCAAATGCATAAAAGCATTACATACACATACCATACTGCATATCATATATGAACATGTATACAAGCATAAATTTTTACTAAATAGTCTGAAATTTTTTCCAGGGTAGCATTTAGTTGGCCTACACGTCCAGCAAGTTGCCCCGGCTTCTAATTTTCTTAAAATATGCAAAAATGTGCGTCTTTTGCCTGCAAAAATGAGAAGAAATAGCCTTTTCTTCAAAACAAAAAGCAGGCTATATCTAGACTAGCTGGTATCATGAAGTATAGCATGTTCTAGAATTTCTGTGAAAAAATCGAAAAAATTCACTGTTGACTTTTATTACTGCGTAATTTCAAAGTTTCGAAATTTTGAATTTAAACATCTCAAAATGTAATCAATCATTTTTTGAACTTTACACTACAAAATCAAGCTATTTTTGCTGATTTTTATGGTGATTTAAAAAATAATTAATTAGCCACTTATGTGCTTAAAATTTAATTAAAACCGATTTACGTGTCAATATAGGCAAGAAGCTTTTGATTATTTTTTGAATTTGTGTATTTTATGGTAGTATAAGTAATTTGCCTGACTGCAAGTAGCTTGATTGGCCTTAATAATAGTGTACGCTAACTCGTATTATTAAATTTCTAGTTATTGATGCTGACATTTCGCACGATTTTAAATGTAAAATAATCAGCTTGTCAAATAAATGTGGGTTATCAAATCAATGAGGAGTCAAGTACGCATGCGGCTGAGCAATAAGCATATTCACTTTTATTTCAAGTGCCTGATTAGTTTAGATTTGGGAGTTATTAAAAATGATATTAAATGACGTTTACCAACATCAATGTTGACAAAACTAAATGTTGATTGTGCATATTGTTGTTAATCAATCATGTAAAGCAGATAGAATACGTTTTTTGTCCGGTACAAGAAGAGTAAGGGAACTGTGAGAACTCTGTATCTTAAATATGACTAGATATTTGGCTAAATTATATGATAGCATTTACATTACAATATTTTATGCTGCTGAATCTGTACCTTTAAGTTGTAGAATTCGCAATGTCAGACTACCAAAGTCTAAAGACAAAATCTTCATCAAAATGTTTAGTAAACGAAATTATAATGTACACAATCCATTATCTTGTTTACACATACAATCTCAGGTGCAGTCAAGTATATTTGTATTTATGTGTAGAAGAAACAGTTTATGTGTGCACTGTGCGTAATTTTGGAGATTACAAAGACTTAAAGATTTGCTTCGGCATTTCACATACATTACTGACAACTCAGTGTACTTAAACATTGTATAGCATTCCCATTTACATGAGTGGTTGACTTGACTATGCATATTTAGTTAAGATTGAGTTTGATGAAGTCACCTGAAACCATATTTCCATCATGCGATTGCTTAGATTATTTGTAAAGTGAGCATCATAAGAACTTTGTATCTACGTGCATTGTTTTGCATAGATATCAGTTGTTGTGTTTTCCAGAACATTTAACTTGTGAGTCGTTTAATTGAAATTATTCTACTTGTTAACCAAAATCTTCGGAGAATGCAAGCGGATTTTCATTTTGAATTAACGGTATTCTGCTGCTTTATTCAGAGTTGGGTTTTCTATTGCGACATGTTTGATTTTAATCCTCTATATCCTTTTGAATAATGGAAACAAAAATGCACTGGTGATAAATTCAATGTGTTAAGCAAGTTAATCTCATGCTCAATACGGCACGTAACCATACAATGCATATACATAAAAGAACTACATTCAAATATTATCCTCTCAGTGATAGGAATGAGAATGCATTTTCTCTAAGTAGGTTATGGTTTAACGTGTTTCAAAACTAGCATTTAGTTGCACTACAGGGCTTTCAAGTTAAAAACCGAATAGGTACGCTCAACGTGTTTGCAATAAGCCGAACTGAATAATCAAATTCAAGCATTGTCAATTTTAGAGTAATATTTAGATAACTATTTTATTCAAGAACTTCGGATTCTCAATTTTAATTTGCTCATCATCAATTCAATAATTAATTTAGCCATAGTTAGATGCGATCTGATATTTGTTTTATATATATCGGAAATTTAAGTTGCATAAATTTGCATTAAAGAAAATTCTATTTTATGTATATAGGCAACTTGTTTTATCATTTTTAAAAAAATACAAACAAAAATCCAACATTTGACAAAATGACTTGTGTTTTGATGGAGTTTAAGTGCACAACTTGTGAAAAAGTGTACAGTTCCAAGAAATCACTACATGAACACCAAAAAATCCATCTTGGAATTTACCAGTGTTTATTCTGTGGCAAGTCATTTTCCTTTCCTCGGGATCTTTCTATTCATTACGTATTTCATGTAAACGAGAAGGCATACTCTTGTGAAATCTGCGACCAATCTTTTTGTACTGAACGCACTTTAAAAGAGCACAGGAAAGTCCACACAAATAATAAGCCATTCTCATGCAACATTTGTCAAAAATCGTTTAGCCAAAAAGGCAATCTCAAAACCCATCAGTTAGTTCACAGTGGGGTCATAGAGTTCAAGTGTACGTTTTGTGGGAAAAGTTTCATTACGAAGTCTCATTTGAGTAGTCACGTTAACACACACAAAAAGGAAAAACCGTTTCAATGCAGTTTATGTCAGAAATTTTTGGGTTCCGCTGGTGCCCTCACACGTCACATTCAAGCACATACTGGAGAGAAGCCATACCGATGCGAAATTTGTAACAAACCATTTTCACGGGAGAATGTTTTTCGTCAACATAAGGATACACACAGTGGAATTAAACGACATAACTGTTTGACATGCAACAAAATGTTCGGATCGAAAGGACATTTAAACAGACACATGTTAGTTCACAGTGGACTTCAAGCTTACAAGTGTGAATTGTGCGATAAATCATTTTCTCGGCAAGATACCTTAAAATTACACACGAAACGTGTTCATGATAAAATTAAGGATCAAGAATGTAAACTGTGTGGAAAACAATTTACGACAAGATGGGGGTTAGCAATACATATGAGAACTCATACAGGCGAGAAACCATTTAAGTGTCACTTATGCCCCACTGCTTTTTCAGATTCTAGTGGCTTAAGCAGACATATTATAATTCACAATGGATTCAAACTATAATTTAGTTTTCCGATTACATTATAAGGAGTCATTTATATGATGGTAGTCACGATATAGATTTCTTCTTGATATATTATGTTTGATTTATGCATTCAAAAATCAACTAACAAGCTTAAAGTTACAACAAAAACGCCTGTATATTAACCCGAAAAGCCTAATAAGTGTAATAGGATTTCTACTACTTTTGCGCGTTTAAGCAACTTTTTCCATGAATTAGTATTATTATTAACACATACATTAATTTTATCGTGCATGGTAATTCAATTTAAAAATTATTTTAACACTAAAAGATAAGGGGCGGCTAGTGTTATTTACTTGGTTGTCGTTTAGTGAACAAATTGTTATTTTGGATACTTCCGCTGTATTTGTTCAACCAAATTTAATATTGTTATAAATTACTAATTTAAAAAGGGACTTGATAATATACTATAAACATACAAAAAATTTATATTTGTGAAAATTAAAATTCGTTTATGACTTATCTTCTACTAAAATCTACTTCAGTAAAGTAATGCTTACCATAGTCTTGTTCTTAAATTCAAAATTGGTTTTTGCTCAAGATTTGAAGGTAAAAAATTGTGACTGGCTTGAGTCTCACTTTAATTTAATTGTGAAGCCTATATTGTCACGATAAAAGCTAGCAAATTATATAAGTATAGGCCCAAGTTAATTGTCTTCAGTCTGCTCAAGTTTTTCCAAACAAGCACACTTTTCAAAGCTGAAACTATCAAAAAATGTGATTCTTTTGTGGTTGAATTGTTATTTTAAAAGATATCTCCTTTTAGAACTATTTTTCTGAGTATCGATAATTTGATAAAGTATGTTCAATTTTTGTAATATTTTAAATCAAACAAATCTGTTGTATTACCTAACACTTTTGTAAATAACTCTTTTGAATAAATTTACCCTTTTTATACTTATTTTCACCTATTTTTTTAAATAATGCCATATATGTTAAGTTCAAGATTGGGAACTCCATTATAATTGAAATTCAATTTAAGTTTTCAGTTAAAATCAAATATGATATCATTCTCATAATATTTCTTCTAAAATTCTCGTTTTAATTTTGTCAACCCATAAAATCATGGTTTTTGTTAGAACACAAGTTTATGTACATCTTATATCAAAATCGTGTTTGCAATCCTCGGTAGTGTTAAACATCTCGATTTAAAACTGCTGAATAAATACAGTTGCGCTTCCAATGCACTAGCTCAAACTGATATTCAGATATATTTTTTAAGCGAATCATAGCATCCATGCAAATATGTTTTGTTATTTTTGGTCTAAATAAACCAAGACGAAATCATTTTGTACAACTTCATTGCTGAGCGTAAGAAACGTGCAGCTTAAAGTTATCCCTCATTTCATGAAAAATCCGCAAATTTATTACGTATACCTTGTCCGAAGAATACACATAAGTACTAAAAATATACAGTAAAAGTATCGTTAAAATACTTTAGTATCAATTTTAATGTTTTTCTGCTACGACATTCTAGATATTATTTTTGTGTTCCCATTAAAGGAATAGACACAACATGAACGTACGATCAATCTTTTGGAAGATAATCTCGTGTTCATGAAAGCACGTAAGCATACCTAATATATGTATACAAGCAGTACGTACAAATACCATGCTGTCAGTGTTAGGGATGAACATGTCATTTAATTACGGCACGTCTATACTTTTGAAAGTCGGGCTAACGTGTTTGAACAATGTCACAAAGTCAGACATTTTTATAGCTGCATGCAAGCCTACGTGTTTTAAACAGACGAATTTGACCATCAAGTACAGACATTGTTAAACTTCAAATACAAATTATAAAGCCGAACATATAAGCGTTTTTATGACAAGGTGTGTCTTAGGTACATCAATCTTTTATCTAGATGGATATATACAGTATGATTAAATGCTGATGTGTTCCGTCCCTAAATCATTCATTTTATAAAATGCATTTAATGCATAAAATGCTAAATATTTTATGCATTCGGAAACAACGGAATTTAGTCTATCTATGAATTTACCATTGTCAATTTGAATAGACGCTAATCATTACATGTATGAACAGAGTTTGATAAGATGATTGATGGTCTGCACATTGACAGAGGATACGATTGACTAATTTGGCCATTGATATTGTGTTATGATAATGCAAAGCAACAAAAAGGTTCTAAAAGAAACGGGGATAATTCTGTGTTTGAAATATTATTAGATACTTGGCTAAGAAATTGTATAATAATAATGTTATATTAAAATATTGCTTGCATTGCATGTCTCTAGTTTAACAAAACTAATTACTTCATGGGAGAAGTGCAATGTCTGTAGAGGATTGGGTGTCGAGTGGGTATTAATTTGTATGCAAAAGATGCAGTCAATATGTACAATGTGCACAAATTCTGGATCAAACATAATTTTAATTAGTAATTCGTATTCAGTACTGATGTGCCAGTTTTACCCAAATAACATGTAACATAGCGTTCCATTACATGAGTGACTGACTTCACTAAATAAATTTAGTTAACCTTTAGTTGGATAAAGTCACCTGAATCCAAATAATCATCTCGGTAATACTTAGATTCTTTGTGAAAGAGGATAAAAAGATAGATATATTGTGTCCTTACGTTTTCACGCAGTGATAAATTCCTCATAATTTTTTCAAAATTGCTACGTATTGTCACTTTTTACTTGTTAACCAAAATCCTCTAATAAAGCAAGCTTATTTTCATTTAGCATTATTGGTATATAACTGCATTATGAAGAGTTTGTCTTTCTGCTACATACAGCTTGATTTTATTTTTGGATCTCCTTTGGAATGAATTTTCAACATCCATTAGTTACACATATAACGCATTTAGCAAATTATTCACAGGGTCAACACAGCACGTAAGCACACATATGTATACAAGCCTGATAAATAAATGCATGTAAGCTTGCCCGTAATTTGGATGAACATTCATTTCAATAAGTAAACGTATGCGTTTAGAATGTAATCCAACGTTTCTCAAAAATAGCATAAAGCTTGAACATAAGACTTAGCATTTTAAGACCAAATGTATATAGTAACGTGTTTTCCAGAAAATGATCTAAAGAATCAAACACGACCATTGTGAAACTTCAAATACTACGCATTCAACCACCCATTCTATTTTACACACGAATTGCTCATTCAATTTTTTACAGGCTTCTTGTAAGTTAAAAATTAAACGCCGAGTTTTCCATTCCAAGTGAATTTTCTTTTCGAGTATACCAAAAGCGTAAGTAACAAAACTTTTCCGTTGCACATTTGTTCTAGCATATATGTATATGTGTACTATTACATGTTCCATCATTTTCGTTTAATATTGCAAATTACCGAACGAATTAAAATATTCGACAACATGGAAACATTTTCGAAAAAAATTAAATGTACAACTTGTGGAAAAGTGTATAAATCAAACCAATCTTTACAAGCACACAAAAGAATCCATCTTGGGATTCACCAGTGCTTGTTCTGCAGCAAATCATTTACAAATATTCATACCCTATGTGCTCATTATACATTTCACATCAACGAAAAGGCATACTTATGTGAGCAGTGCGACCAGTCCTTTTCTACTGAAAGCAATTTAAAAGTACACAGGAAATTACACACCAACGAAAAATCGTTCTCGTGCAATATTTGTCAAAAATCGTTCAGTCAAAAGTGTCATCTCAAAACACATCAATTACTCCATAGTGGGATCAAAGATTTTAAATGTAATTTGTGTGAAAAAAGATTTACTTCAAAGTCTCATATGAGATCTCATCTTAATACACATAAGGAGAAAACGCCATTCAAATGCAATTTATGTCAGAAATTTTTGGGATCCCCTAATGCTCTCAAATTTCACATTCAAGCACATACTGGAGAGAAGCCGTACTGTTGTGGGATTTGTGACAAAGGCTTTTCACGGAAGAGTGATCTACACAAACATAAGGATATACACACTGGAATTAAACGACATAAATGTTTGAAATGCAACAAAATGTTCCGAGATAAAGGTCATTTAAACAGACACATTTTAACTCACAGTGGACTTCGAGCTTACAAGTGTGAGTTGTGCGATAAATCATTTGCTCTTCAAGAAACCCTGAAATCACACACGAAGCATGTTCATGATAAAATTAAGGATCAAGAATGTAAATTATGTGGAAAACAGTTTACGACAAGAGCCAGTTTAGCAGCACATATGAGAACGCATACAGGCGAAAAACCATTTAAGTGTCATTTATGTCTGACTGCTTTTTCATATTCTAATAGCTTAATCAGACACAAAAGAACTCACAAATGATTAAGAATATAATTCAATTTTCCAATTACAATTATAAGAAGTCTTTTATATTATGTTAAATACAATCTAGATTCAAGCTAGGGGACTTGTGTTTGATTTTGTAGTAAATAATCATTCAACAAGCTTAAAAGTACAACATAAACGCGTGTATATTAACCTTAAAAGCCTAATAAATGTTCTAAGAGTTCTACTGCTTTTGCGCATTATTAAAACTTGTTTCCACATATTAGAATTCACAAATAAATGTAATTTTACGTTTATAGCAATAAAATTTTAAAATTATTTTACCAATTAAATAAAAGAGAAGGAATTATCATGTATTTTGTTGTCTTCAAGTGAATAAAATGTTATTGCGGATACATCTGTGCGATTTGTTCAATTTAAAATTAATAGTGAGTTGTTAAAAATTTGCTAATTAAACAATGGTTTTGGATAATATACTATAAACTCACGAAACATGCATATATATGTATATATATAAATTTAAAATTCGTTTATAACTCAGTCTTTATTAAAACCTACAGCAGTTAAGTTAAGCTTATTTTAGTTTTATTTTAAAAATGTTCACAATTGGTTTTTCGGTCAACATTTGACGGTAAAATATTGTCACTGCCCTGAATATCACTTTTATTTTATTGTGAAACCTATATTGGCACGATGAAAACTAAAAAGATTATGGCAAGAAGAATTCAAGTTAATTATATTCTATCTGCTAAAACGTTTTCAGATAAGGAAACTGTTCAAAGCTGAAACTGGGGAAAAAATACTTGATTTTGTTGCGCTGAATTTGCAATTTATTCAGATGACTTTCATTACCTTTATTCTGAATACTAATAGTGTGTTAATGTTTGGCCTTATTTATAATTGTTTTGTTTTAATTCAACAAGTTTGGTGTCAAGTATCAAACACTTTGTAATTAAATTTCTTGATAAAAGCGAAAAAAATAATAATTACTATCTTTATTTCATTAAACTTATTTTGTATATAATTTCAGGCATATTAAAGTCCAAAATCATTACTCCATTTCTTATTGAAATATTAGTAAAGTTCAATGCAACTGAATTGAAATAGGATGCCATTTTGTATTATGTCCGGATTTTGGGGTTATTCAAAGCATCTTGATAAGATACAATAGTTGAAAACATTTTTTTACTTAACTAAATTTTGAAAAATATGAATACCATTTGTTTTTTTTTCAAAGTTAAGCGTAGTACATATTGCTAATTCATATTGAGTACCGAACATTCAATTGTACTTCGACAACATCTAGCATAACGCCCTATTACGTAAACGGTTGACAATACTATATTTATTCAGTTGATATTAAGTTGAATAAAATCTAACACCAAATTTTCATCTCATGATCATATGTAAGAAAGAAAGGCATAAAAAGAAATGTAACCTCTATTTGAATTTTTTACAAATAGCTAAATATTTCGACAATTTTTCAAGACATTAACTTATTCGTTGTAAAACTTTTGTTTTACTTGTTGACTAAAGTCCTCCAAGAACGCAAGTTGATTTTTATTTAGCGCTAAAAGTATATTGCTGCATTATTAAGAGTTGGTCTGTTTTGACCAAAATGCTTGATTATATCCCTGCCTCTCGCTTTAAACAATAGACATATTATGAACGAGAAATAAACGCATTCAAGACGATTTACACGGTTCGGAAAGCACGTAAGCACATATGTGCATACAGACTTGTTATACAAATATATACCAACTTGGCAGTGATATGGATGAAAATGCACTTGAAATAAGCGCACGCATGAGATTAGACGGTGGTCTAACGTGTTTCAAGCAGAATTCTCATGCAATATTTGTCAAAAATTGTTTAGCCGAAAAGGCACTCTCAAAAACCATAAGTTAGTACACAGTGGGGTCAAAAACTTCAATTTTACATTATTT
>JAQFXM010005856.1:0-14207 GCA_034693345.1 Entomobrya multifasciata | reverse complement strand
TGAGTGCTGTGAAGTAATAATGATAACAGTAATAACTAATGCGTTTTACATGTGTAAAGTTTTACTTCTCTTTCAACATGGAAAAAATAACTCTTTCAACCTGCTGTTGTTCGTTATTATGTGTGAAGTTATGTTATGATTTTTCACTGTTGTGTCGAATCTCGGATGCCTCAAGAAATGAGCTATTTTCATTGTCCTTTCACATCATAATTCTATTTCTCCTTTTCCTCTACCGCCCAAGAACTAAAAAACCTATTAAATATATCATATCATCATAATAATAATCATCAGCTCGGCACTAGCACTTCATCTCCCTTTCTCACTCAACTCAACACACAATTTACACTTTTACCTATACATTCCCCGCCGACCTTCATAGCCATAAATACGTTTTTAGTGCCCTAGCTTGTCTGCTTTAATTTTTTCCACCTAGTATATGTAGCTTTACTCCACATCTTTATTTTCCTCTATCTAAGTTACTATTTATGTGTCTTATATTTTCACTCTTTTTGCTTCGCTGCATTTTACACAATTTTTGTTCTGCTCTACATACTCCACGTTCACGTATACATACAATAAATATTACATACCTAGTTTGTGGGTACTTTTCAGTGAAAGCTTTCTTTTTTAACAATGACGATGATAATGTTGATGATGCCATTATTACTTATACATTTTATACATTATTATTACTTTTTACCATCAAAGTATGAAGACGAAGATAACGATGACTAAGCACACAAAAAGTGCGCAAGCACAAACAAAATAAAAAGAAAAACTCTTGAGAAAATATACATGCAGCTCATTTTACTTGTTACTTTTCCAGGAAGAGAAAACTTTTTTTCTTTTAAAAAGGGGGTGTGTGAGGAGGCATGAATGGAAAAGAGTAGAAAGCAAGTAAGTGAAAAAATGGTAACGGCCTATTCAAACACAAGTTGTTAGTAGACACACTTAGTTAGCAAATAAAAAGGGAAAAAGTAACTGGCAGAGTGAGAGTAGTTATTGTTCACGGGAGAAGCGGAAGTTAAACAGAAATATATACTGGGAAACTGCATAACAGCGGGAGTAACTAAGTAAGTACATATCAATTCAGTGGATCCAAGTTTTTTCAGCGGGAAACAGGAAGTAAGAAATAGTAGTCATATAAGTAGATATATTTACTTGTGGAACTTTGACAGAGAGAGAAGCATAGTAGTACCATCATCAGTAGTGGAGTACTTACTAGAGTAATAGCTTGTTGTATCCTATAATATCTACCTTGCGAACATTACGGTAAAAAGAAAGGAGAAAATACAAAGTTGAAAGTACAAAAGTCTATTAAGGGAGTTTCGGTTCTCAATTCCCTACATAGCGTTTTCATTTCATTCATCCGCTTCGCAGGCATACTATTTTTGTGTAGTGTTTTTACTTATTATCATACTTTCTTGTTATACATGCAATATTACTTTGTCTGAACTTGCCTGTATGCTGGTACTTTAAACTTTTGAACTGTAGTTAGTTCTACATTTGGCAAAAGTGAGTGGCAAATTTTCTGCAAAAAACAGGGTCATAGTCTTAATAATGCTATTTAAGTCAACATAAAAATCTAACAGGTTTCTATTTAAAGAAAAATTATTCATAGCGCATCAAAAAAGGAATATTTTAAAATGTGTACCAATTCTTGTCTCAATTTAATTAACGTGATGTGTTGACATAAACTGTTAATATAATTAGATTACATTTAAAAGTAAACTCGTTAAGCTTCCCAGAATGTCAAAAGAGGAAGCATGAAAGAGTACACTTGGATGAATAGATATGATAAATATGGAGGCTAGATGAGGTACATACATTGCCTGGTATCATACCAATAAACCGCAAGATGCTATATGCTGTCTCGGTATTGTACTCACCACCATACCAGCTACCATTATCATCAACAATCCGCTTTTACAACACACAATGAGTATCACAACAACTAACCCACTTCACATGATTTCTTCTGTATACTCAAAGAACACCAGCTTTAATGTAAGAAAGTTGAGAAGCTATTGATGACTGTGAAGAAGATGATGATGATGTCTTCTTGAACAATGTCATCAGCATCATCGCCACATCTTTCCTCTGTACATGTTCTACACAATACCGTGTACTTAAGTCAAGTCAACTCAACCACCAACACCACCGTATCATTTCTTTCACAAACACTACCACAACAACACGACTTCTATTTCAGGCCAACAATACATGTATATACTGTACTTGTGTACTTCTATCAAAAAGTAAGCTGTATTATTATAAGCTCCACTTTCGTCTCGTTTCCAGGTTTTATGTCTGTGCCGTTCGTGTGTGTGCGTGTATATGAATTTCGCCGGGTTACTGCCGCAGCTCAACAAAAAGCTAAGCTGAGGTATAGAGTCACTGAAGCGGATAGATAAGTAAACTATCTAACAACAGAATCGCATCAAAAGAGAAAAGAAGACAGTTTTCTTCACTTGAGGCTAAAATGCATGAAGAAGAAGAGGTCGGTTTTGATGGTGATGGTACCACACACTATCATGTTAGTATGTTTGCCTTATTCATAAGATTTCACTCACTCTCAAAACTTTCACTGTCCTCTTTTGTGTATTTTGTGTATATTATATTATTATTGATGCTTTTTGCTTATGACAAAGTATACAGAGACAGAGACACAAGGAGACGAGGAGGATCTCATCCCACTCAAGCTCAGCTTTTACAGAGTTTATGTAAGAAAATGGATCTCCTCTCACTTTTCACCAAAATCATGTCATAGTCATAATATTCAATGTCTTAAGTTCAGCCTTCTCTTTGTTATGTCATCATCATGCCTTGCTTTCTCTCTTATTCTTGGCTTTTCTTCTCTAAAGAAATGACTTGACTATGACCGCAAACGATGAATGCGTATGAGGTGGGTCGGTATTATTATTATCCTCTTTACTGGGTCGCGCTGATATGGTGGTAGTAAAAAGATGACTTTTGGCTATACACTTGATACAAGATCAGAATAAAGTACAACACTGTCGATATATATTCACCAGTATTGTTATTGTGTATCCTGAGGTGGTTTTCGAAGTTGAATTTAGACTACAATATATATGTATGGGTTTACTGGATTACAGACCTTTATATAGTTACAAATAAAGAGAAATACACTTTCTCTCATGCATGGTGGTGGTACATGATATTGCCATACACCGGTTCTTATCCTTGGCTGGAATCCTTGAATGTCACTTGTTGTTAGCATGCACCATGTAACGATAAGTACTGCTACTACACACGTTGCCTATTCAAGACGTATGTAATGTAAGTATGGCCAATAATGATGAAAGGAAGAGATGTCGTGTTGGTTGGTTTGATTTGATATGTCTTTAGTTGTACAGAGTGCTACTTTTAAAGAGGGTTTCTTAGAATTTCCACTTTTGCTTTTAAAACAGCAACACTCACTCAACTCAACTACTTACTCTGGTGAACTGTAAGTCGTTTTTCTCAAATCTGCTATTTGCCTGTATATGATGAACATGATACTTCTGAAGTTAGTAGCAGATTGCAAAATTCTGGAGGAAACTTTACCACCACCACCTCTGCTTTCATTTGTAGCAGCGCAGGTACAACTACATTGAGCAGATTTTGCAGAACAGCCTTATGTAAACCAATCTTGTTGAATACTGACTTTTCTCTGACAAAGGATCATGTACCAAAAGACGCCACGAGGCCTGTAGCCAGGACCATAGATACTGTATCAAACCAGCAATGAAAAGTCAAATAACTTTTTAGTGAATTGCAGGAGTAGCAGCTTTCTACGAAAAAATAGCCATGAAAAAAAGTGGAGCGGCGACGATGGCAGCAGTGGAAGCAATGGTGATGATGTCACTGGTTTTTTGGTACTGGTGTGTAGAGACTTGATGTTATATAGCGGCAGCGGGAATACATAAATAAACGGGTAAAAAATGTAGTACCGGCAACGATGTGGCAGAGCAGTACTATATTTTTCGGGGGCGCAGGAAGCTTTTCCAAATTACATTTTAGCAGCAATAAACGCGCTCAGAAAAAGTTGTTTTAACAATAGATTCACACTCACTCTCTGCTTCTGTCTCTGTGCCACTGATACTCGTTGTCTTGTGTGTATATTTCACCACTCTCTGCTGTGCTTTTTATGTGCAAATGCTTCTCTTTTTGTTCAAATTATACTAAATTTGTTATTTTATCCGTTAAAATGGTTCGTGTATGTGTATAAAGTAATGTGTATCTGCCTTGTTTGCTGTCCCAGAGTGAAAGCAAAGTAAAAAAGTGAGACCCGTGAGTTCATGCATCCAATCTCACACTCATACAGAGAGAAAGTGTTGAACAAAGCAAAAGCTTCTTCTTCTTCGTCCTCGTCTTCTTCAAAGAAGTGAAAAGTAATAGACAAGTTAAGCTATAAAATAATGCTGCTTTGTTATACATGCATATAAAATATAGAATTTCTTCGAGGAAGACGTTGGCGGAAGAAAGCCAAAAAGGCAAAGAGAGAGAGATTATGTTTACCATGAAGAATAAGTGAACAAAGTTATATATTATTATTCACAGATTCATAGTCATACGTATGGCCTCCTTGCATTGCACACATACACACACAAGACACTGAATGAGAATGTAAGGAAGGAGTGGTGGAAAAAGTAATAAGAAAATGTATTGCTATAGTTTGTTCCTTTTTTATTGTGTACACACACACTTGAGTAGACACCATTATCAAACAGCTCACTGGTGGCGATGATGATGATGATCATCATCATCACCACGAGACCATCATCACTATACCGGCGAAATGAACGAAAAGAATTAAAAGAAAGCGCGAGCACACGCTCACACACAAGCTGGCTGTTATTATACAACCCGTGCAGCAAAAACTTTCATAGTTTCTTTCTTTTCTGCCTCTCATTTCCTTTTAATATATTCTTTAAATAGATTCGCCCATTTGTCTCTGACCATTCTGTTAAAAGGGAGGGAGTCGACCCCCCTTCGAGTCTGATTTACATTTTCAAGCCTTTCTTCTTTACTGAACGAGGAAACCAGTTTGTTCTCTGGAAATATAGACAAACTACCCTTTTCTCTCTGCCATACTATTCGTCTTCATTTTACTTTTTGCACACGGTATATACCCATTTTATTACATGTAGTAAATTGTATGAGCTAAGCTTTTTGCTCTCTATACTATACATACGTACGTACTTCGTCTTCCTCAGCAAAATTTGATGAAAAAGGACGAAAAAACAAAATTGCGAGAGAGGCAGGACGGGAAAAAGCATATTTACTGAATGGCGTGGTTGAGGAGGAGCAGGATTATGTATACACTTTCACTAGAAATATGCATACAAAGTATAAAATTTGTAATTACATTTTTATATGGAAAATGAAACGTAGTAAAAACGAAACAATTTATTGCATAAAACATGTAAATACGTGTATGTATCTGTGCTCTGTATGCTCAAAAATTATGTATCACTTATGCTTTTTAACATCTCTGCATCTGTGTGTTCTGTTATGATTAACAGTCTTTTGTTTCGACTTGGTAATACATAATGTAATCTACGAAGAAGTTCTCAAAAAGTTAAGTGAAGGTAAATTAGAGATTTCCTCTTGATTTGAACCAAAGAGCAAAGAAAAATTCTCTGCTTCGATAAATTGAGATTTTATGCGATGCAGTGTGCATGTTTTCATAACTCAATCTTTCAATACGCTTCCATATTAAGGGTTTTTAACAGCGTTTCAAAACTTTGTTAGTTCGTGGAATAAATCAGTGCAGTTATAGTTTTTACTGACAAACACCCAGATTCGAGGAAAATTCATACAATACATGCGAGGACAATAGACAATACAACAAATTATTGAAATCTCACAAATAATTACCGATTTTAATGGTAATTTCGTGTGCGTGGGTATAACTTGTTCTAGTATGTTATTTTTATACTCAATGTTGACTTGAACGTGACGTGGCAGTATATATTCCAGTTGGTTTAATACAGGCGCAAGTCATTAATTAAACGTGTTTAATTCTTCATCATCTAATTGCATAATTTTTGCTTGTTGAGAAGAAGTGTACGAAAGACGACAGGTATTTACCCCAATTACATCATCAATATTAAATATAACTTCCCCATACAGAAATCTTCGTGGTAGGTTAAGTAGACTCGTGTATACATCATACATACCATACTGTGCCCTTCTTGAGTACCGCAGCTGAAATAATAAAATCGTATATATGGAGCATTATGTGGAGTTCGACAATTAGAGAATCTAGCTAGACTATGATTCATGATAATTTAAAATAGCCTAAATTTTTAGCAGTTTATTTTTGCAAATCAGATGTTCATGCCATACATCATTTTCGTGTTTCCCGGCCTATAACCAGTACTATTTTGAAATTAAGTCGACTTCTAGACTAGACCAAGGCTACTAGACACATTATTCTATAATATTTCCCCTCAGACTTTAGATTTTGGACTTTTCAACGTAAAAACTTGTTGTAAATTTTTTGGATTCACTTTTATTATGCTTCGAGATTTTTCTTAGTGAATAATTTGAAGAAATAGCCCAATGTCGACGACTTAACATATCATTACATTCATAATAACAGTTTTCCAAGTGGCTCAGATCTTTAATTTTTGGGGGAGGCAATAGAAAGCTAGTTTAAAATGTTCCACCTTGAGGAACTCTGCTAATTAAAGAACTCAGATTACAGGGGAGTTGAATCGCTTATCGAGCATTTATAATTGCAACTTAAGTATCTCAGAAATTTATAGGTCTTTAGTATATAGGCTAACATTCATATGTGGGCGTACTAAATACCTTGGTAAGAAATTTAAGCACTCGTTTTGCGTTTGTTAGTATCTACACACATGTCAGTGTAATCATGTACCTCTACCCCTGCCCTTTTAATGATACTAGTCACCTTTATCTCCACCCATGTTAGGCATCGCATAAAATTATAACGTAAACGTCTCTTATTACCAGCTTTTACACATTAGTATGCAAGTTTTGCAAACGTAAGTGAAATGTGAATATTACATAATGCACTCACCCTATGACTAACTGCATATCTGAATGAAAAAAAAAACTCGAAGAGATTGCAAATAGAGGGAACTGTCATAAACATTCGAAGGTCTTATAACATACGAGCATTTTTCTTCTTTCTTCTCCTCGAATAAGCCTACTTATAAATACTCGAAAACTGCTTGCTGCTTTTCCAAACCTTTTTTCTTTCTTCTGCGCTAATGGCTTCTCCATGATATTACACTACACATTATGAACATACAGATAAAGAAGTTTACGTGGACTTCTTGGGAGTACAAAAAGTTGAGAAAAATGGATATGCTCGCTCGGCTCGATAACTGCACTCGGTAACAATGAGTAGTGTCTCCAATTTCCTGCCACTTCAAAAACCACAGTATTATATGATTGGATTACCGCTTTACTTGCTCGCAAGACAAGAAATGTCATCATCATCCAGTAATTCCAAAAATAAAATATATACTCCCCAAAAAGTATGCTTAAAAACCTAGCATATGCGCTTATAGGAAGTTATACAACGCCTTATGTACATATTTATTACACAATTACAGCCGGGGGCACATTCGCATACAAACTTTCCGAAATTTCTACCAGATGCTGCTTTCTCCTTCTTTTCTTGTCTTCGATAAAAATACATGCTGCTTATGTTTGTATAAGTTTATTACTTTCATACGTATTTTCATACGTACTTTCATATATGTTATAGCTTGAAAGAACAATTAAACCTGAAAATATACTACCTGTTTTTTATGGAGGAAAATAATACAAAATAAAGCATTTTTACTTTACTAGTTTAAAAACAGCTTAAATAATCGAAAACTACCGATTTACTTACACAAGCGTGGTTTGAGTGAAAGAGAGAAAGCGAGAAAAAAATAAGAAAAATGGTTTGGGCGGAAAATGGGAATTTCCGAACAAGAAGAAATAGAAGTAGTAGAAAAAAATAAACATGTGAAAATGGGAAGTGGGATTGTTGATAGCCCCCTCACTCACTCACAAGCTCACCACCACATCATCAGACAAAAAATAGTACATTGAGCTTTGCCATTAGCTTTGGCTATTTTTTTAAAGAAAGAAAAGAACAAGCTAGTGTGTAGGAGTTTAGGTGCGTGACTACAAGATATCTTGGTGATGTTATCATCATCAATGCTTCACTCCACTCAACACACACACACAACACTCCTCCGGACGCCTTAATGTAACTATCCTATCTAGACCACTTCACAACACTCACACGAGGGAATTTAGTTGTTGCGGTAAAACTAGAAAATTTCTCGTGAAAATCCTTAAGAAAAGCTCAGGAGGAGGAAGTTGCCCCTGAAGAACGTTTTCTCTACTTTCTCTTTCCAAACAACAAAAAACCAAAAGACCAAGCCAGTTGTAGCAAACCTACACATCTTTTCTCTCTTCTTCCCTATCTGCTTCATTACATAAAAGACCGAAAATAACTTGCCCTATGCCTATACACAAATAACAATAATCATATCCAAATGGCTTTGTCGTTTCCTGCTTACTAGCATTGACACTAAACTCGTCTACTTTTCTCGCACACACATTTGTAATAATTTCACAAATATAAAAAATCTATCCATTATTACACCACATGTTTTCATAAATAAAGTGATGTGTATGATGGACAGTTTTTCCATTTACATGAATTCAATCTATCTAATTCATAAAATAACGGAAATAACGGTTTTACTTTATTTTATATATTTTTCCTCACAGGATGTCCATACAATGCAGTTATTGAATTGACCGTTGTCCACACACCATTTATACTTACGATTAGACACCCATTCATGCAGTACTGGGGAGTCTTGGAAAAAAGCAATAACGGAATATCACATACCATCCTATTCATTGTACAGCGTTCTACTACCCAATGCCATGCATTTTGCACTACCATCCATTCAAGTACAACAGTTCACGCACTGCTCATTGTTCCATGACTCTTCCAGTTTTCATTCATATCACTACCATTTTTTAAAAGAAAATGGCATTTTATTTTTGGTCTTTTCCCTTTTCTAAGAAAAAAGTTTACCGATAACGATAACTATGTACTAAAGTGTACTTCCAAGTGTATTTCTGTGTTTTGTGTGATAATATGATAAGGTGGGGAAAGCAATAAAGCTTTCACGCAGAATTGCTGCAAGTTTTTACGAAGAAAATAAAATATGGTATAATGCTGCAGTGCTTTCATTTTTGTAATCATAAAGCACATTAAATAATTGAATGACGATAATGAATACTACATCCTGCGTCACGCATGGTTTGCCAAATATTTTAGAGGAAGTGTGACGATAAACAATACACTACGCAGTTATTTTTGAATGAAGGGCAAAATCTTTATGAAATTATCACAATTACTTCATTTCAAAACGCACTCTAACTCTTTATGACGCATGGAATAAAATGGATGGACCTCACTTTGTCATTTTTGTGCCAAACAGATGAAAATTAATCGAAATGAAACGTTAAGTAAAAAATTTAAAGGTGCTTCCAAATAAATATATATTTCTTAGTTTAATTAGCATACATATTTGTGGGCTAAACATGATAGAATAGTAAACATTACCAAGAGGTTAAATTTTGAGCTTTCATAAAAATTTCAAATGCGTAAATTTTAGAGCTGTCTTAAGTCTGAACATAACTTATTTACTCTTCATACTTCCACCGACAACAAAAAGTCACACAGTTACACTAACACGCACACAACTTTTCTCATTTCGAAACTTAAAGTGGTGTGGTGATGAAGAAAGAAAGAGAGGAAGTAGTAATTTAACTTTTTTCTCTCTGCGAAACGGATAAAAAACTTCAACACAATTTTATACTTACTAATATCTCTTCTCTAGCAAAATGGTAATAAAAATGCTTCTACTTATATTAAAATCGGAATTGCTATAAACCAGAGAAAAGCTATTATAATGAAGAATACTCATAAAAAGTGAAGCGACATTCCCAAAAAACCAGAAGCCACTTGCTCCTCATTTTCTTGAAGACAATTATAGTCACCCTGAGACCAAGAGACACACACAAGGAAAGAAAGCAGCTGATTTAAAGTAAAAGTAGTTGAGATGTCATTTTCTCTGGGACGCCTAAAACTCAAGTCCAAGCCAAAAAACCCATAATGTCCCCGCATTGCATGCATACGCTCTCGACATCTAACATGAAGAAATTTTTCATCTCACAATGTTCCAGCTTTATTTAAACTTTTACAGCTTTTCTTCTCCTTTCTCTTGCATGGTTGGTTTTGGTGGTGGTGGGGTGGCGGTTATGATGATAATGACGAAGGCTTTATGTCATTTTACTTCAAGAAGAAAAGTGAGATAATGAATAACTCAGCAGTCAGCAGCTCGTTTTTATCATCCCAATTACAGATATTACCAGTAACCTATTGTTATCCTTTAATCATAAACGAGAGACAGAAGAACAAAAGCGCGGAGAAAGAAAAGAGGGGAGATATTTTTTAACAGGGAGGGAAACGGAAGGTGCCCAATTTTTTATAATAGGTTGGGTTGGGTGGTGGAAGTGAGAAAAAGAATGCACATTTCATCTGCATAAAGTGCATTACATCATATTATATCCGCCATCAACTCATGCCATTCCATGCAACTCAACAGCCATGTTGCTTTCATTTTTACGGAAATACATTTCAGTGGAGGGGCGTTGTGTGAGAAGAGCTTTCATTTTCATTGTCATCATTTTTGTAGACATTATGATCATGATCGCATGAAATATTGTATCTTCCTTCGAGTTATTGTAACTTTTTTTTTAGAAAATAGGGAATGAAAATGTTGAAGAACAAGGGAAATGCAGAGGACAGAAAGGTTAGTTGAAGTTCGTGTGTGCATTGCAACGTGAACAGGTTTTTTTGTAATGATAATTGTATTTCATCAAGCGAAAAAAAACTGAAAAGAAAGCACATAAAAATACAAGGAGTCTGAGACAGAAGAAGACGGAGAAATAATATGCTTATGGCTTTTAACTTGGGGCTATGATCTGATGGTGCATGTTAGTGTGTGCGTGAAGAAGACAGAAGTGAAATGAATGAGTTTTTACAAGAACGAATGAATCGCCTCTTGTCACGTCTGCACTCACTTTAACTTTTGCTACACTACTTGCTAGTCATGTCAATAAGCCTATTATGTTGAAAGCATACACACTCAGCTTGTGGGTAAACCACAGGGGAAAAATGTTTCGAGTTGAAAGAAGAAACGAGAACGAGTGCAGCGGAGAATTAATGTGTAAGGTAATCACTCTCTCAGGAGAAATGAGAAAGGAGGGAGTAAAAGTCATTGTCTTCTTCGTGCGTAGGAATCTGGTTTTTGTTTCACAGTTTCATGGAGTGTAGCAATATTCAGGAGTGAAGTATCAATAATAGTTACTGTCAGGTCACAGAGGGGTCACCCTCACGTGTAGAAAACAGCAAGAGTGATGGGATGAAGATTAAATATATGTGCAACACAATTACACATAAATACAAAAGATGCGTTCGATGCACCTTGATATAGACTGTTTGTATGCAAGTCATGCAACATGTTGTGTTCCTGTGACCTTAACAATCAAACGGTTTTTTATATAAGGATTTATGTTAAGGAGGTACATATAAATGAAATGGCGGGTGGATACATTTATATTTTGCGTAAAACAGCATTCTTTTTTTACTGTTCTGTACTTCTGTTCGCTGAGCTGGAAGATTAACGGCATTTATGCACGAAATGAATGCACTTAAAAGCGAATAATGCGTTGATAGACAAAATTGCGTGATATTGTACTGTAAATATATTATTATGAATTTTGACATGTGTTATCTTGGTTTTAAAAATAGGATTTTATGTGGTTCTTGGAAGAAACATGCGTAATAAAATTCATCAAACTACTCAATACAAACTGAGTGTTATTTAGGGCGATGCAGTTACAAATGTAGACAAAATTCATCCTTTATAGGCTTGGATGGGATCTCAAGACGTAAAAAATGGACTGAATATGGATGGATATCCAATGTACCGTCTATTAGTCAATATTTTACAGAATATTTAGTGCGTGAAAAATACATTAAGTAAAGTTGAATCAACAGCATCGGATGATGAAAAACTGGTCATAAGAACATTAAAATTCATTATTCTGCAGAATTGTCTATCAAAGAGTACAATTTTAAGAAAACACGTGCAAAATTAATGACAGCGTATCTACCTATATGTCAGAAACATAATGCGTGGGAGTGCTCGAATGATGGAGCAGGGGAACTTTTTGTGTTTAAACGTATTGTACAATCTTTCACAATCAAGTTTTAACTACATTGTGCGGTTTTAAGAAACCCTTTCCCGAGAATGTCTAGACCGTATAAAAAGCTTTTTATCAAAGTTACTACTGCTCGTTCCACTTTGCGGTTTCTGATCACGACGAAGATTTTGTTTGCTGTTGCTGTTACCGTCTTGTGCCGTCGTTCGTTGTACATGTTAATTCATCGTAGGTCGATGTGATGTAGTAAAAGTTTCCAATTAGTTGTGCAAACATTATGATTATGATGGTGATGGCAGTAACCAGAATCACGGCGCAGAGTTGCTATTATAGTTACGCCAGTAATATGAGTGGAGGAGTGAGGTAGCTACCGTCGAACGTAAACCAACGCAAAATAAACATTTCAATTTTTCTCCATCTCCTTGAGTCATTGCAAACGTTGGTCTCCAATAAATGTGCCCAGTTTAACATTTTTTGTCAGTATTGTGGTTTTAACAGTTTGTTCAAAGAATATATTTGATTTTTGATATGAATTAATTTGCATATTATATACAAACAATGCTATCCAGTTATACAATTTCAATTCAACGAAAATTGCGTAATGTAAAGGTTTGCATAAGTTAAGAAGAATTGAAATTATGATGTATGACGCATTACGCGAATTGCTTAAAGGTCCCAGAAAAATAAAACAGCAAAAAGGATTGTACCAAGAAAATTAAGCACGCAACATATTTTGTATGGCACGTGTCATCCTGAATTTTGAAATAACTTATAACAGTAATAACAGTTTGAAATAATTGAATAGGAATGGCAAAAAGTGAATAAACATGCCACATACAACAAAGTATATTTAACAAGTTGGTTTATAACGAGAAAATATTATGCGTGGTTTTAGTATATTTCGACTTACTGCACTCTCCGCTATGTTTCAGCTGAACGGAATTTCTACTTTGGCAGTTTTGTTTCCGGAGGAGACACTCATTAGAGTAGGTTACGCCGTCGTTTCCGCAAACCGGGGAGTAACTCGAGGAACAACTTTCCGGACATTGACAAGTCGCTCGACCACCCTCCATGAAACACGTCTCTCCCAAGGCACAGTTGGCTTGTTCGCAGGGCTCTTCTGTAAAAAAAAAACGTGAACACAATTATTATTTTATCGAAATATTATTTTGAATAAGTAATTGCTTTCAGTAATTTCTAACCATATATTTAAAAAAATGTAATCTTTCATCTAAAAGAAAAAAATATTGAAAAAGCGACATAAAATTTTAAAATGCAGTTTTAAATGAATTTTATGACCTAAGATTTATACAAAGCATAGGGAAGCAATTCTAAGCTATTTAAATAATGGTATAAAAGATTTTTTGAAAAACGTTTAATTTAATTTTAATTTTATCCACCAACTTTGTAGTTTTATATGATTCATTCTCGTTACTCATTTTTTAATTTGATGCGAGGGTGAAATGTTAAAAATCTGAGTAATTTAATAGAACATCATGACATGATAATCTAGATTCTTGTTTTCGTATCATTATCATCGTTTACACGTCTCTACCGACAGCATCAATCTCAACAACATAAGCTTTTTTAAATTAGATGTATTTTCATTCATTATCCTCCTAATGCGACAAAGTACTCAACAATTCTCTACTCACGCAAAACCAAAAATATCAAACCACCACATAACAATATTCTACGTTTCTCTGCAAATGAAACCTACTTTTCCTCATAGGTTTTGCGTTGTTCCACGGAAGAATTTACGAAGGAACCACTTCTGCCACCACCAGTAGCAATCGCACACCACCACTGCCACCAACGCATCTTACCACGTACTAAGAAATCGCTTGCTTTCTCCTACACAACCTTCTACGGTGAGTTTTGCGTTTTAACGGAATTCCTCATAAACCCGCCGCTGTCGT
>JAQFXM010005855.1:0-14207 GCA_034693345.1 Entomobrya multifasciata | reverse complement strand
ATTTAATTTTAATACATTAGTTCAGCATTAATTAGGTTATTTCGGAAATATTTAGTTTTGTTTGTTAATATTCAATTTATTTGCTTAATAGTTGTCAAATTCAATCTTTAGTTTTTAAAAGAGCCTTATTCAGGGGAAACTAATCGTTTCACTTCTTGAAACAATACAACCAAAAATTTTCAACATATATAGTATGTTTAATACATGCATAATTATTAATTATTCATGCCTTTGGAGAAGGTTTTCAATCGTTTAAATGGTCAGCTTATTGTGATGGCTATTTTATTTGTAGTTAATAGTAAGTAAATTGAAATCCCTAGTGAAGTACTATTTCCCAATTCCCATATTTTTTTCGCAGTTCGATTTGCCGTCATACCTCCTATTGGCAATTGACTGTTTCCACGGCTCACTCTTTATGATGTATCTGCCTTGCAAAAATGTTTCCGAATTTCATTATATCATATTCCACTAAGAAACGTTTAATAACTCTACGAAATATAAGATCTATTAAAAAATTATAATTTCAAGCTTGAAAAGGTCCAGCATTTAGTATCACTGGCTTTCGCAATGTTCTGAGTTGTTGTTTTTTTCTAATGTGCTTAGCTATACTAATTAAAATTACATAATTATTTGGATTTCGATGAGTTAATGACCACAATTTTTACTTCTCCCCTCAAAATTCTGGTAACAGAAAATTTAAAATGTATGTGTATGATTTAGTGGTCTCCATTGAAAATCTAATGATTTAAACTAAATAATACGAGTGTGTTAAAATGTTTGTCCTTGACCACGCAAAATTCTCAGTATACCCCAATCCAATTTCATTTAACCAAGATATTAATCAAGTCTCCTCACTACACTTGTTCATTAGACACTTTCATTGTTAGAAATTCATTTCATATGTTTATCTACTCTAAATTTTGGTGACTTTTCCCTCAAATTTTGCGAAGTGTGCATGCATATAGCTCCTATAAAAACCAATTTATGATGTAGATACTACGATTCTTTCTAAAGATGGGGATGGGAACAATATAAAACAGCGAAAAAAACTGATCCTTAATGCATAATCATTTTCCACAGACAAATGTACATAAAAGTATATGCGATCATGCTCTAAATAATTTCATAGCCTGTAAATATAAAATTATATTATAAATAAAGTTTCAGAAGTGTTGTTGTTGTTGATGAATAAAAGCTGGCAGTTTTGCTACCTACATTTTCCAAGAAACTAACATACTTAGTCAATTTAATGGTTGCAAACTTGATAGAATTGACATGGAAAATAAAGTTTTCTGAAATCAGTAGTAATTATTTGAAGTTCGTATAATGAATGAGTAGTCGTATGATATGTTTTCTATGAAGAATATTTGGATTAGCTTGTTTACTCGTAGGCATGATCGATGACGCTCTGAATCAAACCTGATTAATTGACAAAACTGTCATTTTGTGTATCATAAATAATCCTTAAACTCAAGTTTGGAGCATGCTTCAAGTTGACGGGTAGTAGTTTTATACATCACATTACGTACATAAATTCTATGCAAAAAGATTTACCCAAACTTATAACATTACTACTCTGACTGAGGCGAAATTCCGTGTCTTTGTTGTGTCATTTAGTGTACATGATGAAGATTAGACTTTTCTGTCAAACTTTTCATGATCGATCAGGTTTTTGCTAATGAGGTCGAGTCGAGAATGAGTGCCTAAGTGAAGTTGTTTCACTGATTTTCACAGGATGACAGAATTGATTTAATGATAAAAATGGCTTTATGATGTTCACAAACAAGTGTTGCAACATTTGTTATAACTTGAGATTTTAAAAATGCTCCTGACAGACCTCAAGTGTACCTAATGCGTGTGTAGCCAGTCTCCTCTGTGAGCCAATCATCCCATTGCATTGCCAACTCACAGTACATACTTTAATGCAACCTCTAACCGTATGGTGGTTTGTAAATTTACAAAGTTATTAGCTTTCAATAATTAATTTCCCATTTCCTTCCATTACACTCTAATTATCAGTAATTACATACATAGCAAAGCTAATCGCATCAAGGTATTAGGACTTCCAAACTAAAAGTTGAAGCTGGGGTTTATTTTGTACCAGAGTCAAATTTTGACTTGACAAGGACAGGCGAATTTATACAACACATAATATGTTGTAATTATTTCTGAACTAAATTTGTGATTTTCATATTTTTCCAAATCATCTGCAATGTCACGCCTTTCGAACTTCGTCTCATTAATAGTCGCCGCGGTTCTTTTATTGGACTGTGGTACTTTTGCATGTGATCTTGCTCCTGGATTCCCTGGCGCATCTTGCCTTGACTTGAGATCAGAACCTTATATTACCAGCTCAAACTCTGCATTCGGTCCAACTATCGAAGGTACAGGAGTAAACCCTCGAGGGGACATATTCGCTGTTAATTATGGAGTCCCGTCAGCCATAAATCAGTTGGGTCAAGTATATCCCAAACAGCAACTATTTTACTCTGATGAGCTTCGTTCTTCACTACTGAATGGAATTCGATTTCTTAATGAAAGTGTAACGTATGTGGCGGACGCTGTAAATCACCGCGTCCTTGAGTTAAACCTCAGAACTCAGGGAGAGGACACAGTGGTCACTGGATCCCGAGTTTTCTGTTCAGACCCAGAAATGCTTCAACCAAATGATCTAACCTTGTCAATAAAAACTGGTACAGTGATAACATCGGGTATGCAATGGCTTGCTACTACAAACAACACGCACGGAGATATTTGGGCTTGTTTACCAAACGGACAAGTAAAAAAGTTGGAGGTGATGGGAAGAACGAATGGAATTGATTTGTCGCCAGACGAAACTCGTCTGTACGTTTCCGAGAGCTGGAACAGAGGGGGAGTACCGTATATACAAAAGATCTGGAAATATGATGTAGACGTTGAGCAAGGTACTATCAGTGGAAAAACCTTGTTCGTAGACTTTTCAGTAACTGGTGGAACCGCGGCTTGGGACATTGACGGGATAAAAACAGACGTACGAGGAAATGTGTTTGTGACAAGACATGGAGGCTCTCAAATTATCATTTTTGAATCTAATGCAGCACTTATTGGAAAAATTACTGTCAATTTCCCCAATCCCACAAATCTGGAGTTTGGAGGTCCTGAAGGAAAAACTCTTTTCATCGTAGGGCAATGTAGGGACAACGAAAATAAAGGTTGTGTGGATAAAATCGAGATGACTAGTCCAGGCAGAACTTGGAATTTACTGCAACAATAAATAAAACTATCATAAAAAGAAAGTGGGTTGAACTACTACGCTCCGTTTCAAGAGTAACTACTCAATTGATTCAAAATAAGCAAAATATTATTAGTCCAATTCATGATTTGACTGTAATAAAGAAATAAAAAAGTTATTATTAACATTGATCGTTCGTGAGAGCTTTCTCCACCAAATTGCGCACAAATTACGCATGTGTTATAAATTATGGCCGGCATTGATTAGCTTAGCGTTTTGTATGTTTTTATTCCACACACAGCACCGCAGCATAATCAATTATGTCTATACACAAAAATAGACTATATACACGGATATCGCATGTCTATAAAACATATCTTTTTTTATATCATTCCCTCATGATTCATGACCACATCACATTTTATACAACTTCCGTTCTTCGTCTATATGATATAAAAAATTATACCCGCATCTGCATTAAATCAACAGTAAAAACTGCAAGCACTCCAAGTCCAAATTCACAACATCATTTATATACATATCCGCATTCGATCGAAGAACCGTACACTCAACAGCACTCCTTTTCTCGTGATCGAGTACATAATTGGAACTTTTTGCAACTGGAGAACACTTTGTAAGGCTAAAAGAAAATATGGGGCATGGAGTACTTTTTATACAGAGGAGAGAGGAAAGAGAAAGGCACATGAATGCATAATATGGATTACGCAACAATACCAGAAAAAATGGAGTATGGTAGGAATTCCCAATCCCAACGTGGAAAGCATGTACATGTTATAACCTTTTGCAAAACATGTAATTTCATACCCCTATCATAAAAAATAATACTACTGCAAAAACCTATATTTTTTATTAAGTAATTTTCTTGTTGACCATATGGTTTTCAAAAATAACTAAGCATTTAGCAAATTTCTTCAGTTTGTAGCGTACAGTAATGAAAAATACGTCTTTGGACTAAGGAAGGGCAGTGGAGAAAGTACGTTATGCCTGGAAAACATAAATTTACCAAAGTGTTCATTTGGTTCAAAAAATTGATAGAGTAACTTTCAAAAGGTCAAATTTATCCCGAACAGTTTTATCTATTTAAGCTATATTGCTAATAAGTGTTCATATATCATAATCATCACTATCAACCACAATGGGCTTCGTTACAGTTTTGTAAGTTTTCTTTAAAAAAATCTGAAAACGTGTAAAAATTTGCACATTAGCATTGAAAATTTAATTAACAATCTGAACAAAATTGATTAAAAATGTTTTTTCTCTCTGTAATTTGGTCATAATCAACAGATTAACTTACGAGAGAACTGAAAAGAATGTTCGTGGTCCTTCTGGAAATGCTTTTGAGGAAAAACGGTATGGTTGGGTTATCAGAATCAATGGCTTCAATTATATTCCAGGTAAGAAGCAAATTTTTTTCTGTACATCAATCAACTTTCTTGGCATGTATGCATTGATTCTAAAATATAAGCGCATCAAAAATGGCTTATTTATGATTTCATGCAGAATTCCGGAAAGCCTTTCCCAAATTTACATGGCGAAAGGATCAGTTAGAGCTGACCTGCTTCGAGGAAAAGGCCTTGTCCTGTGACCAACACGATCAATATCATCCCCCGCTGACTCTAGTCACCAAATTCTTAGATCAAATTGATGAGCTAGGCTATCAGAACACATCTTGCTCCCTGACAGCCGAAAAGAAGGAGATTACCTTTTGCCTTTGGAATTTCCAGGCACGACGCAATTAATTTACACAGTGTGTTTTCAACTGGTCTGAGCCTTTAGACCATTGCTCAATTTTCAAAATTAGTTAATCATTAATATTTATAAAAATCTCCTTGCTCTGAACTGAACTAAACCTGCATAATAATATATTATTATGTAATGTATCGATGTACCCCTTGCTTGTTTTTGGAATATTCATAAACCTTCGCAGCATAACGTTCAGTTCAGAGACTCCCGAATTATTTTATCATCCTGCCTGTTTCAAAAATCAACTTAAGCATTTTCAAAATTAAGCAATGATCATGAGGATTAGACCTCTAGGTCTGGGAAACGCACTGCACAATATACTTCACACCACCACAATACATACGTGCACAACACCTGCTGTGTACGCATTGAGTTCCAAAATTGACAATTTGCATTACGATAAAAATGCACGCAATTTTCACGAAACAATGAAGCTGTACCACCGTAATCCGTTATGAGAAGTAATAAGTAATCCTTTATTTTTTATAACCTGCAAAGTGTACAATGTTATATGTTGCTTATTTTTTATACACTATCCATCATCATCATCAATTCAACAAAAAAAATCAATCAATAATAATCAAATCAATAAGCAAAAAAAATATTACTTTGTCACATGAATTAACTAAAAAATTATAAATACACAAACACACTTTCTCTCGACATAATAATACTCTTTGACCACTTTCATCGTGCCAAAAGCATGAATGGATGATGGAGATGCATTGCACCTTTCACCTTTTACTGTAACCTAAAAAACCTTTATAATAATTATGTAATGTATGTAGTTTTATGTAATGTAATTTAATACAGAAACCTCTTCCCTCCTCCCCCGCATTGCATCTCGTTATGTTTGTAGGTAAAAATGTTCAAGTATGTAAAATGTTCTAAAAACTGTACTACTAAGTATTATTTAGTCAGTATTCCATGATAATATTTTTAAAAGTTTTATGTACCAATATAAATTCTCTTCGTGACAATTTTAAAAATGTGCACAAGAAGCAAAAATGAAGAAAAAACACAGCGATTTCAGTAAATGCGATACTCTCACAGAATTACTGTTCATTATTACAATACAATAATTAGTATATCACATTCAAAATCGCACAAAACTATCACGGTCAATGGATATGGAATATGAATTAAAAAATAAGTATATTGAGATTAATTTTAAGTATTAAGAAATTATTGTACATTGATTTTAAAATCCTCGGAAATTAAAATTCAAATAAAAGTGTAGCTCTGTAAAAAAAAATATCAAACTCTTTCTTATAAAAGTCAATGCATGTGGAAATAGGGGAATATTTTTCATAGAATATGAAAGACAAGGCAAAAACTGAAGGCATCATCATCATTCCATTAGCCAAATTATTGTCCAGGAGCAGCATAAAATGTAACAAAGAAAGATTGAAGCAGCTAACACATTATTTGCCTTGTCTGATCTGTTCAATGCAATTTGCTCGTCAACCACTCTGTCTGCAATCCTCAGAGCACCTGGCTGGCTATACACGACATTGCTGCACATGCTCAATGTTTCTTCACAAGAAACCATGAAATAAACAAAAGATCCAGCAGAAGTATTTTCTATCTATTTAGTGGACTTCTAGGAACCCAACTGCACGTTGTAAACCAACTGACTATAATTATCTCCCGGCCGGAAGTTGAGCTGCCATTGTCATTCTGAAGACAAAAGGAAGAGAAAAGTACACTGTCGTGTGGTAAGAAACCCGTAAAAGCTTGCATGTCCTTGCCCTCCTTTGTCACATTTTGGCATTTTCGGTCTCATGATAATATGTATTAAATATGTGATTTGGTTGGATCATTGTTATAATACACTGATATGTTTTATTTTATTAAACTTATAGATCAACCAGCCGAGCCAAAAGTATTACTTGTCTTATCGCTAGTTTGCGGAGAAGTTATTTTATTGCCGTAGACTAATTTCCCAACGGCCATCATATTCAAAGTACATACACGCTGCTGTCTTGTAATCTTTTCGTCAAAAGTCACGGCCATGGATGAAGGTGACTTTGTGACAGTATTGTAAGATGACTTTTACGCAAAAAACCTGTGCTCTTTTGTTTTGCAAGGTGAAGCGAGCGGAAGTATGATAATTTCTATATAATATTGATTTCCATTTTGCATGGCAGGCTCACTTATGAACGAACTGAGAAGACTGTCAAAGGAATAGAGGATGAACAATTTGGATGGGTAGTTCGGATTAGTGGACTTCCTCAACAATGTTATCCTGGTGCGTAGTTGCAAAATTAACAAATTAACAGTGTTGTTTTATGAACCAGTATAATAATTAGCTAGTCACATAAAATGTATGATGATGATGGATGATTTTGTATATGATATGTTGTTACATGTTTCAGCAATGAGTCCAGCCAAATTTATTCTGGAAAAAGGCCAATTAGTTTTAACCTGCTTTGAGGAAACTATCTTATCTTATGAAGCCCATGATCAGTTCCATCCACCGATGGGATTAGTAACAAAATTCCTGGGAATGGTAGTACAGCAAGGATATCTAAATACATCATCCTCCATCACTGCAGAAAAGAATGAAATGACCTATTGCCTGTGGAACTTTCAAAAGCGAATTGGGTTATGAAATACTTAAACTTAATCAGTGAACAAAATGTTTGACAAATAAGTACAGTACCAAGGAAGTACAAAAGAATAAATTACAGTATATTACTTTACTCATGTTTTATTTCCTACAATGTTCGTATTAATAAAATGTGTACATTTAATTTTCACTGAAATAGAATCGCATCGCATCTTACATTACATTACTGATTCAGAAGCACACGTTTCAAAAACGAAATTTATAAACTAAATTCGGAGGTAAATGACCAGTTTCTCATTAAAGTTAAAATTAAGAAAATGGACGTTGTATAATATGTAAATGAAGTTGATTTTTACTGGCTTATGTATATCAATAGTCAAAAGTACAAAAGGCGAAATCAGCATCTCTCTTCACTTCATTGTTTAGAGTTGGGTCGAATAGACATCAAAGCTGGATAATACATGTGTTCACTGATTTGTTTCAAGCTGTAGGACAAAGAATTCAAGCTTTCACTCTGATTCTTCAGCTCCTCCTTGATTTGCTTTAACTGAGTATTAGTCAACGTCTCATGAGTAGCTGGACCAATGACATTTTTCTCTTGCATTCTCTCCATCAAAATTTCCACAGTTGATCTCAAATTGGGTAAATCATCTTTGATAGCCTCCATGATTTTCGTCCATTCTTTCTCTTTGTCAGTGACCACAGGTGTAGCATGATGATACCTGGAAAGTATCGCCTCCAACCTTTTCACATGAAGCTCATCCAGTTCCACGCATTCTTCATAGCGCTCCGCCAAATTTTCTGCTGTTCGTTGTAAATCACTTCTACCGCTGTTAAGGCTGTTGATAAACTCTTCCATTTTCTTCACTTTGTCTTGCATGGCCATAACCGTTTTCAGTAGAAACTGCATCCCATCATCTATCCCACCAAGGCGCTCTGACTTCCCCTCAATTGTCTGCATCACGTAGTCTTCTAATTCCTTGATGGGAATATCTTCTTTGCTGCAAAGATACGCTTCCACGGCAGATCGTCTCACAAGGTTTTCACAAGTTTCTTTGATGTCTGAAGAACTAGCAAATAAGTTGTCCTTCTTAGAGCTTCCTTGCGCCACAAGAGAATTCCCATTTGAAGCACTAGAGTTTTGAACACGGCTGGCTAAAGATGATAATGAGGCCTCAAAGGAAGGATCCGGTAATTCAAAGATCAATGCGCGAAGATCTTGAAGAACACATAAAAGCTTTTGAGGTTTCCTGTGGGAGAATGCAAGTGACAGAAGGTCGCGTTGGGGTTTCGCTTCATCTCCAAGTCTCCATCGCAGTAAAAGCTGGTAGGTGCATTGGGTGACCTCTGGAAAATCTTCATCATCGTCATCACTCTCAAAGAATTTGAGGACTTCCGGATAAAAATGAGCTGTGACTACGTGCATTCCAATATCATGTATACAGGCATATCTGCAAAAACAATACAAAATTGGTTAAAATAAGAAACAAAGTTAGTTTTGATGACTGTACTATAATAATAACTTAGATTAATAACCAATTTACCCACCTATGACTATGCAACGGATCCGCGACCAACTTCAGAGTGTTGTTGTTTGAATTTGGAGTTGCCAAAAAGTCTAAATCAAGCCTCTCTCTGACCATCATGTGAAGCCCCTCATAAATGAACTTCTCCTCGATGTTTTGACCATGGTCAATTTTTCCATTGTCACTGACGCTTTCATCAAAATCAGGTATCACGATGGAGTGAGTGATAACCCCACCGGTAAATCCAATAGCAAGGAATACGGGAAATTGGTCGGATACTACAATAGAAGTTGCAGTCCTATCTTCAGCACTGTATCCTATCACAGGTAAAATGGAATGGGCTTCTGAGAAAAATGCCTTGTTCTTCCCAACAAATCGTACAAGGACATAGGAAACGCAGCCAGATTCTCTGAGTACAAAGAGGGGATAATATTTTGACTTTGGGAGACATGGTCCAATGCCAAAATCGACGACACTTTCATCCTCCACGTCAGCAGCAAATCTTCCAGATCTGTTGATGAAAGGGATTGAATTGACGCTGTTGGGCTCCACACAGACTGATCCACAACTGATGGCATCTTTACCTTTGAAATTATCCACTTGGTAAAATCTGAAGTAGTTATCTGAATTCAACACCACAACAGTCTGTGTTTGAGTGGTGAAAGTACAAGGTAGCCACTTAGCTTGAATAACTTCTAGTTTGGGATGATCAATGTAAGTTTTCTCTCCGAGCAAAATAGTTTTCTTGACTTGGCACTGGACTTTTCTTCCCATAACTGTGCTGCTAGCAGATGAGGAACCATTCGCCAAAGTATTTGTTGCAGCTTGACTGGTTATAACAGCTAATCCATTCTTGCCCCATAAGAGTACGTTGGTCGCAGTGCTTCCCAGAGCATTTTTCGTAGAATAAGGTACAACGTTGGTGACTTCAAATCCAAGTCGTTGAGACAGCTGCCATTCCTGGATATCGGATGAATCCAGTGATACATTTCCCCCTTGGAAAACATCCCCACAATTCATGACAAGAAGAGCATTCTTTGATTTGCACCACGCATAACACTTTTCTCCACAAATGCTGATGATTGGCTTGTAAGTTTGTGATCCATCCTGTTGACCCTTAGCATCCGTAACTTTTAAACGCTCAAACAGTTCAGACTGAGAAATCAACCAGCCACCACCACCGTGTCCTGAGGAAGACATCTTTCCTAGCTAATCGTCCACCTCACCTGTCAATAATAAATTACATGTTACGTAAAACTTACGGCAAAAAAACACTTAAATAATAATTATAGCGTCTCTTTCATAACTTCCCATAAGCGCGCTTTTAAATATTTCAAGTACTTTAAAATCAAATCAACTTACCTGGACGTTTTTAAAATTCAGAAAAATCTCTAATTGTTATAACTCAGAACTAACGCTTTTCCCCTTTAGAATATAATTATTCAGCAACTAAGCTGTGAAAACACTTCAACTTTATCCCCACAAGTTATTACTTTTAATTAACTAACTACTCTAATTAAACTGCTGAAGAAAAAAGATCAGTTTCATTTCAATGAACTAGAAGAAAAACGTTTGAAAAGTGAAAAGAAGACGAAAACAAAAACAATTTTGCCGTCTATCGTAGAATGAATGCATACGCTCCAGCAAAACTCAAAAACTTGTTCTCTATGCCGGCTCAATTGCATGCTTGACAGTGAATGCATGAAAGCTAGTTTCATCTAGCATACTAACAAGCAATGTATTTCATACAATCAAAAGAAGCTCAAAACTGAACGCTTGCAAATTGCAAATGTAAACGTTCGCTTGTCACTTCGCTTCACCAAGGAGCTCGAAGCCAGTCGAGCCCTACCTAACTTTCTCTTCGCATTTTCAATTTACGCCTTTTCTAGGTTTCTTCCAAGACTCCTCATTTATCTCGTGATTTCTTCATTTACTCTTTCTTTTGAAGTTACGAAGTTTCTATCTATTTAGTCAGTCTTGAAAGTTGCTTGCTGCGTTTCTTGCGCATAGTAAAAAAAATGTTCGTAATTTGGAAATTCTTACAACTAACGCTGAAAGAATTCAAGCCTGGAAAATGGAACATGAAAATGTAAATCTTTGTTCAATCACGCCCAAGTAAATATATTTTTAGTTTTCAGCATTGGCACTAATTAATTACATATACCGCTGACCGCTGATGTGGTATGGAATTAGGTTGCGTTACTAACGAACAAATACTGAATATAATTTCTGATCGAAGATTTTCCCAGAATATAGTCGATTCTCAGAATGTGACCATTTTTAAGCTTTGGTTTGGGAAGTAAAATCTTTACCAATTAGTTTTGGCTATACCGTACCGGATATCCCAAATGATAATGATGAGTCATTACTTACAAATTAAATGGCAAGCTTATTGGCGATTGAATATTCTAATTCTTGTTTCCATCATTCACTGTTTCACACAGCTTTCACCTGTGTCAGGAAGTAGATCAGGAACTCTCATGTTAAGGAAAAGAAGAGGTGGAGGAGAATATCAAGTCAGATCAAAGAACTGTTCCGGTGTTTTCTTTAAAGCTCAGGCCGACATCGACTATGAATGTGCTTGCATCACTGGAGTGTAAGTGATCAAGATCAAGGTTTCCTAACTGATGAAATACATACATTACAAACGATATTTTGTTCACAATTTTTTTACAAAATTAAAAATTGCATACAATTTAGGTGGGGTTTTTATGAAGAATTTTGTGGAGAACCAGTTTTGTTCGTTGGAGGCAACGAGTATTGTTTTAGCATGAATGGTTTTACTGTATGTACCAACCCAATTAATTACCCAATGCATACTAGTAATTCAACTAAAGTCATGTGCGTATTTAATTCTTAAGAAATTAGCTCAAGCTGCACTCATTGGAAGTTACAGAGATGTCTTTGAACCTTCCATTAGCCATTTCCAAAAGCCAAACTTCACTCAAATGACAACCACAATTACAGACAGTGAATATCATGAGTATAACCGATTAGAAGTGGACGCCCTAGGCTCATGGATTACTGTGACTAATCAAAAATGGACATTGTTTGGAGATGCAGGTGAAAGTATTTGCTTACAACCTACTGTTGCCGGTGAAAGAGTTATTTGTACTTTCAACAATCGTTTGCAAGAAACTGTGGAGAGTATGAGCTGGAACTATATTATTCATGTTCAAATGGGATGTCATTCCAATACAACGGTGAAAGCTGATGCTTGCTATCCTTTACATGGACCTAACGGTACGGAGTGAAACAACTGGAAATCTGGATTTCCGTTTAATTTCTAATTTATGAACTTCATCAAATGTGTGTTTAGATAAAGCAGCTTGTCCACCGCCAATAACAACCGCATGTCCAGATCCAGAGAACGAAAGCACCACAATAACTCACAACCCACTTTGTGACGCCATTCCAGAACCAACGACCACGCTTCCCACAACCACAACACCTAAACCACTTTGTGGTGACATAACAAGAGAGCTTGTTAAGCGATACTGGTTGGACCCTGCGAACAATGAGTGTGCTAAATCTCTAAATGAAGCAATTCTGACAGATCAATTACGAAGATTTGCTACGACAAGATTTGATAAGCTATTTGAATCACGATTACAATCGTTAGATCAAATGACACAAATTGTGACGCATTCAAGGGATATAATCAAAAAGACATGTAGCAATGACTATGTTCCAGCAGAATTTTTTGATGTGGCTACAGACGCATTTTTGATGTTTGTGAAGGAGGATTTCTTCTATGGAGTAGAGGGCGTAGATCAAATTAGTTTTGAAAGAGTTTTGAATAGCTTGAAAAAATGTTGGAAAAGGGCAAAGCTATTTGTCTATGAAACCAAACCTTTGGGATGTGATTTACGACAGGTATAACAAAAATGGTCTCATATTTCCCCATAAATATTCAAATGCCAGCTTTTATCCAGTAAAATATATTTTACCATTTTACGTTTGAAGATAACTGGAACATTAATATTACCTAATGAGAAAGTTGAAGTCACTATTCCAGAAAATATGAAATCGAAACATTTTGAACCATTGATTGAGTCGGCTTGGAAAGTGTTTCTTAACGCCCATTCATACTGTTACGAAGATTTCCAGATTCCTAATGACCATCACCATTTCTCCGTCCTTTTTATTGAGCTATTCAGCAAAGCGATTTATGAGAAATGGATTGATCCTCTGTCTAATAGAGAACTTTACAAATTCATTGTTCCAAAATTCGGTGTAATGAAAGAAATTATGGAAAACATGGACTATTGTGTAGCGGCCACTGGTCAAGTCTCATTATGCCCTGTTTGGATGACAAGATCTAATCCTGAAGCAAAGTCAATCGTGGACTCGACAAGTCCTCCAGACGCTTCTCGTATTCCAAGGTAAATACAAGGATTTTGAACGTTCAATGAGTTTGATAAATAAAATGGCATGCTGTGTTGTGTATTGTTTGACGACGTCGGGTGACATGTAATTTTTGATTAATTTTCTTTTTAGAGACGACAGTTCTTCTCACCGCAGAAAGAAGCGATCTACCTGGGTACGGGGAATTTACTCCGAACGAATGAACATTTGGGATGGGGATGCATATTGTGTTCATAATATGGTGGATCCTGGACGACTTGGATTAGCTACCTGCGCTGAAGCATTCTGATTTTATAACGAGCCCAACTAAAAATGTCATTGTTTGATCGATGCAAATTTAATTAAATGCATCCATTGTGGCTCTGCTTTCGGCTTATGTGGGATATATTTTACATTGTATTTGCGTATGCATTTCCACACCTTGAGGAATATAAAATGTAAAAGCTTTACAGTTACACTTTCCCTTTGCTTTCTCGTTTATAGCACATAGTGTAGATATACACAGGCTAGAAACATACTATTTTATCATAAGGTTCATGTAAAACTTTCCATATTAAGCTTCGCTAATTGTGTACAGAAAAGGGAAAATTCAATTAACATAAAAATCACTTACAAAACTTTGGTGCTTAAGGCTGTTCTGTACGAAATTTTTGAAAGGGTTGTTGCATGGGAATGCCATTTAAAATACGCTTTTATGAGCGATTTTGGAACTTTTGAATTAAAAAATGGGCAACTTCACATTAGTATTTTTACTTCAAATATGCAC
>JAQFXM010005854.1:0-14211 GCA_034693345.1 Entomobrya multifasciata | reverse complement strand
GGCTTCTTGATTGACTGACAACTCCTCCAAGTTTATGGGATCAAACACAATTGGAACACGGTCTAGTAAAAATTTGTCCGTGAAAACGTAAAAGGATATCGAAAATTGGTTTATTTGAATATTGTATGGTAGGATATTTAGATATTTACCTTCTTCTTCCTGTTTCATCAAAATGGATGATAATTGTACTCTTGGAAATGACGTCGCATTTTGAATCTTATGATACGTTATAAAGCTTTGCTTTAATATCTTACGTGTCTCCTTTCTCAAAAGTTCATCAACTCCATTATCAAGTAAATTATTACTGCATTGATTTATCGAATTTTTTCTATCTGCACTTCTTATTACTTTCGACAATTTACTGATTTTCCAGTCCAATTGTAATTTTAACTTTTCAATTTGATGATACAATTTGCAAAACTGGTGGACTATTTTATCACATCTTTTGCAAAACCGAGAAACTTTTAGAATCCCAAAACTTTGATTTTCATTAGTATTTCTAATGGAACTTGAAATAATTTGTAAGTGATTTCGACACCACTGTTTTTCACTTTTACTTATACCATTTGCACAAATGTTGTTCAGCAATTGTCGCGTAATTAAAGTAAAGAATTTTTGGTGGAACTTAAATTTATTATTTATTCCCTTCGTAGAAAATTCTGATTCAGTTTTTGTAGTCCGATAACAAAACAAACAATGAGAACTTTGAGATTCTGTTTTACATTCCATTTTAAAATTATACAAGAAGAGTTTTTTAAATGTAATGTGACCTTTAATTTATATATGATCTTTTAAAGTATGTGTATTTATGATTTAGTTTATCGGTGAAAGGAGAAAAACAGAAATACGGAAATAAACAGCTGTGAATGACTGAAAACCACTTGTTGAATTGTAAACATACGAGCATCACCTATACAGGTTCAGTAAAAATATAAGTCTAAACACTACTTATACATACTTACACATAAGCAGACTGAAACGGTTGAATGAGTCCATCTGAAGGCTATAATGCAATCATCTTTGTTTCAATGCCAACTTTCCCATTCATAAGACGGAGTACACTCATACTCAAGCATATTCATGTGTGGATATAATATTGCATAAAGAAATTATCAGTGCTTGAAATAAAATCGTTCTTATACTTATTGTTTTAAACAGGCAAAAAACTTTCATACAGTTTCCCACACAACCAGACTATCATGATACATAGGTAGCATTATCTATATTTTCTTTATTAAAAATTTACATTTTTTAATCTTTTGTGGCTTGTTACACTTTCGACTATCATCATTCAGCCTCAGATTACTACATTTGAACTTGCCTACATATTTATGCAGTTTTAATATGGAGTGATGAAATTCCGCTTCAGTTATTTTACAAAAACTTAAAAGAAGTATTATATTTATTCACTTAAGATTACAACCAATTTACACATGCGTTTTCATAACCATTAAATTAACATTATTAACTGCTGCTGCCTGATAACAATATCGGCTGCTTACCTTAAAAACGATTTTTTAATTCTAAATGGGTATTATATACACCTGAAATAAATATTTTGAGCTCATTGTCAAACGAACCGAACTAAACCCATCATTTACATATATATCCTTTTTTGTATTTTTTCTTCATCAAAAAATCTTTTAAAAATACATATACATATGTGCATAACTACTATAGTTGGTTTATATCATTTAGTTTATTGAATATAACGGAATATTGGTAATAAAGATAACTTGCTTAGATGTGGCAACATTAATGCGTGTAAAAACTGATCAGTGGTTAGAGTATAATTGATTTTATACTTGTTTATAAACAGCCAAAAACTTATCCTTATTATTTTCATATTTCATTTACACCATCGGACTATCATAATATATATTTTGCTTTGTGTACTTATGTCGTGAATTTAAATACACACTTAATTCGTTTTTGGTTCGCTTAACATATGAAGCACAAATACGCCTGACAATGTGCTTTCTTGACGTTTCTATGAAATCTATGTCTTATAATAGAGTATGCTAAGTGTTTGCATTTTTCAACTCACAACATATTGGAATAAAATATTTAATCATGTGTAACCGATTTTAGTTTCCATTTTTTTGCAAAACACAAATTATAACAAGTAATCTTAGATTCTTGGATTGAGCGTATTTTTTATTTATCTTTTGACATGCATGAAATATAGCAAACTAAACGCATACTGAGTAAACTTCCTCTCTGTAAGTTTTTTATTAGTTCAAGCTAAACTCCCTCCTGGGCACGCTTTAGTTTTTCACCCATTACATTTGAATGGTACATGAAAACATGCGACTTTAAATTTTGCTTGGATCCAATTATCCGTTTTGGACAATATGAACATTGCCATTTTACTATTCCATTTATCCTTTCTACGGACAAGTTAGAATTATTCATTTCCTCTGTAAGCACATTTTGAACACATTCACTGAATCGATCAAATGTCATAGACGGAATTTTAGCCCACTCAAAGAACTCAGTCGAATGGTGCAAGGCTACATGTCCGTTTAAACTGTGTTCTAGAAGATAGCTCTTGGAGCAAATTTTGCACTTAT
Organism: Entomobrya multifasciata; assembly: GCA_034693345.1. Taxonomy (NCBI): domain Eukaryota; kingdom Metazoa; phylum Arthropoda; class Collembola; order Entomobryomorpha; family Entomobryidae; genus Entomobrya; species Entomobrya multifasciata. The sequence goes on along the minus strand of JAQFXM010005854.1, from coordinate 11,638 downwards.
TTTTACTCTGTAAAATTGAAAATGATGGTTCAGTAGAACAGCTTCTGGTTATTTGAGCCAACAAAATACTTTCTAACTCTTTTTCTAATTCCTGTCTAGTCCTTCCACTGCATTGTAAATTTTCTAATTTACCGGCCAATATTTTACGGTGCCGTAAAACCAGATGGATCTTTGCAAATCTCAAGTTATGCAAAGACTTCAAACAAATTGTGCATTTAAATTTTGAGTAATTTTTGCTTGCTATCGGATCAACATTGTTTGAAGACATATGGAAAATTTCGTCTATCAAAAATTGCTGAACAAACTTTTTATAAAACGTGTTATCACTCTCAGCCCATAGAGTATTTGAACTTTCAAAAAAAGATCTCGGGATGCTCAAAACATTGATGTTGATTCAAATGAAAACTTTCCTTAAATATTTTGTTACAAAATGGACAAGGTTTCCGTTTGCCACATCGTTTAGAATTTCTAGATAAGGCAGCTCGGCATTTCAATTTATTTCGTTTTCGTATAGAGAAATTTGGCTTCGAATTGCTCCCTGAAGATTCTTTTTGTATAGCATTACATAATTGTTCTGAAATTATTTGATGGTGTACAGAAACAAGGTGCGTCTTTATATCTCCAGAATTCCAACAAATTGTGTCACAATGACGACACTTCAACATCTTATTATGTTGTCTTAGTGGCTGATTGGTATTCATGGAGTAATATCCTAGGCTAATTGTTTTCCTAATGTAAGTGTTAAATATCTGGTTATCAAGAGATGGGTTTTTACAATGTTCAAAAAACATTGCTGGATGATTACTACATTGGTGCCGTTTTAAGTGGTGACTTTTAAGGTAAGGTTTCGAACATATGGAACAAATGTGAGTACGATTACTTGTACTCATGCTAATAGGACTTTCTGGAACGGAGCTCAATATTACTGGATTACATCCGAACTTTTGAAGTTCCACAAGTTTTGCGTCTAAAATACTTCGATGCTTTAAAATCAAATGATATTTTAAACTTTTGCTGTCACGGTATGTCGATAAACAAAATGTACACCCAAATTTTCTACCAATCAATTTTCTATCGATAACTTTTGAATCACCAACCAAACTCGATAGCAGCTCAATTATACATTTCATAAAACTTTCGACTGGCAACCCTGTAAACTTGACTGAATTAAAGTATTCATCAAGATGCCGACTTACGTTATGCTGAAATAAATTAAATTTGGTACTGAACTCATGCAAACATATGGTACACTGAAAAGCTAAAAAACGTGCTGATTTACTACAAGCAAAGTCCTCATTCTCTGCAACTGGCTGTCCCTCGGGTATGGGCGACGAGGACAATTTATTCACAGAATTTTCAGTCTCGTGAAGAGGCGTCAGTGTAGGTGGAAGCGGCGATGATGGTGGGTAATCATTGGCGATGTGTGAACTTTCGTCCGGCTTTATTTTCGTTATCGAGTACTCCACATCCATGTCGTTGGTTTCAACCACTAAATCATTATTAAACATTTTTGTTGAAAATTGTTTCACGTAGTTTCCCAATAATAGTAATACATAATAATAACGCTTGTGCTTTAATTTTTGATTGCAAAAAATTATTCTGACCTTGTGTTCTTCCAAAGCAAGGGTCCGACGTTTCCGGGAGCATAGGTGACTCGTCAATTTGTATGCAATCAAACAACTTTGGAATAAATTCTGATGGAATATAAACCAAAATTTATTACACATAAACTCACTAAATAAATTAAAATATGCCTGGCATAAATAGATTTTTAAGCTTAAGTTTTGTACCTTGTTCTGCATTTTTATCCACAATTTTGGACAAATTTACCCTCGGAAACGACTCAGTTTTTCGGATTTTATGATAAATTTTAAGACTCTTTTGCAATGTCTTACGAATTTTGTTTTGAAAAGTTCCATGATCATCAGGTGTTTGGTTTAATTTAGTAGTACATTTTGTAGTAGGTGATGGATATATAATGTCAGCACTTTTCATTACATTCGACAAATTCTGGATTTCACAGTCCACCTGTAGTTTTAATTGTTCCATTTGATCGTAAAGTTTACAAAACTTCATAATAAATATTTCGCATTTTTCGCAAACATGAACAGTTGTCTCTGATACGTTATCACGTTCGAATTCTTTGCTAAAATTAGGAGAAAGCCCTTTAAAAGCTTTTTTACACCAGCGTATTTCTCGTTTGCTACTAGCACCAGCACGAATATTGTTTAACATTTGTCGTTTAATTAGAGTAAAAAATCGCTGTTGACATTTATTTTTATTACTTATCTCTTTTTTTAAAACTTCCAATACGTTTTCACTAGTGTGGTAACAAAACAGACAAGAAAATTTGTCAAGGGTCACAGAAAACTCCATTTTTAACTATAAATTTTAATAAAAATTTGAGAACAAAAAATTATACTTAATTGAAAAATGAAAACAGTATTGGTTGGATAGTTCTAACGATTTCAAATCCAGCTGTTACAACATAGGAAAATTACTCGTTGCTGAAGTTTAGAAACTTGAGCTGTGGAGCTGACAACTCCACAAATATAAAAACCATAATGAACGTTTCATTCCAAATCTTGTCATTTTGTTTGACGTTTGATAATATTCAAGCTCAGATGAAAATAATCACTCTTACAGATGTATGCAAAAAAAATTATCGAGGCTAAATTTAATTATATTGAATCAATGTTGATTCATGAGAAGTGTGTTATCATTTTCAAAGTTCAAAGTGATAACCCGGTTTACTTATACTTTTTATTGCATTCAAACCTGATCCAGTCATATCTAAATTTATCCTATCGAAAAACAGCTTGAGACGCACACGTATTATGACACTAGTTTCCATATTAATGATAGATGTATTTTAACTTGATAACGCAAGACGTAAACTTCTGTCGTATGGTTTAGGTTAAGTTATAGTATAAGTTTGAAACTGTAAAGTTTCTGTGGATCTGAGATTAATCAATAAAATTCTAGAACAATCGATCAATAAAATTCTAGAACAATCGATCAATAATTGTCAGTCTTCTTTTCGTTACGATGGAATTACCTAAATTATCAGACAGAAAATGAAAAAACAACACATGAAGTCAGTTTGTGGCTTTTGCAAAATAACTACTATATTTTAATAACAAAAGCCATTATGTAGTTTACAATTTCTGCTGCTAGGATGTTGAACAGAACTTAACTTAAAACCAGCAAAAAACTTCCAGCATGAATATTTAATTAAAAATGTATTAGTTCATCGGGTTTATTTGCTGATAAAGATTGAACATTGCTACGGAATGAGATGGTAGTTTGCAGTATTTTTCATTTAAAAAGACGGAAAGTAGTCACACTTTTACAAGCACTTGATTGAGCAAATAAGATAATGTTTAAAACAAAAAATCATGGTTGAACTAATTTCTTAGTTGAATAAGTTTAGTACTGGTTTGGCTAACCGAAATTAAAGCTTATCAAGTATCCGAAGCAATTTTGTAATTTTTCCTCAAATTTAATTCTTTGGTCCATTAATGACATATTAAGAGATACTATAACTTCAGGTACATAATTCTGAAGTATAAATCAAAAGATTTCACCACGAGAAACATATTTCAACTTTGCTGATGATTATGCCAAATCATTTTTATTGATTCATTCATTCGTCTTTACTTTGCATGAAATGCGATGTTGATGATGTGATGAATGAATTGAGAAGTCGAGTAATCGTTATGATTCATTCAGTTTAATGAGTTCAATGTCTTCTAAAAATGCTTAAAGATGCAGTTTGTTAGCTGATTATATGAAACTGGTTGTTGAATTTATAAAGCTGACAAAAAGCTTTCTAATCGTTCACCCTGATGCCAAATGCCAATTCACCGCTGCGATGCATGCATAGTCATAATATTTTGCACTAACTTTTTCAGATCAGCAGTTTGGTTGATTTTTACTGTGTATCCAACTGATGTATCACTGAATTTTTTTTCCTTGACAAATAAATTGATACACGTATGCAAAATTATAACACATGTAATATTATAAAATTATACACTTTAACATATTACACATATTATCTGTTTAATAAAAATGTAACCATCTTTTAAACCACATACATAAATACACATTAGAGTTTTTTGCATGTGTACATTGGCATTTGTCCAGATGCAGATACAACACCATTGAATACCAAACTAGAATATCTTTTTTACTTTACTTAAGAATTTTTGATACGTTTCCAGTCCCTGGCCAAGACCCGATTTGCTTGATTCTAACTTTCTCCAACACTAAAAATTTCGAACTGTCCAATTTACTGGCGTGAGTAAGGTTTGGAATTAATTACATTTTGCTTAATAATTTGGTGTTCATATTTACATGCTGAAGCTTTACGCATACCGACCCTCAACTTTTGGATTATTAACAGCAAAGCAGTATATAAAATATAATAATTTAATGGTACAAGAACATATTTTTAAATAGTGTATAAGCAATACATTATAAAGTCACCACTAAAGTCATCGTAAGTCTATGGTTAATTTATTTGCTTGACATGAGATCTAGGTTGTTGATATAATACTTTTGATTAAATGTATGACAAAATTAAAAATATAATTTATAGTTTTAAGGATAATTCAGTTGTTTCTCTCTTTTTTCCTATACGACTTCTAGTTTCATTTTTTCTTGTGTAGTTTTCGTTTTAAATAATTAGAAATATTAAACTGTGCAAACATTGACAATGAAACACGATTCTGCATTTAGTCGAAAATCTTAATGTAATATCAAGTAGAGCCACAATAAATTAATTATGGAATTTTCTCTAGCAAATCCCAGTTCAATTAGACTACAGAGCACATATAGAATGCTCAAACTCTCAAGACAATAACAAGAGCTTTAGCGTGTCATCGTATTTGCAAACAGTGCATCTGAAAATTGATGTTGTTAGCCGTTGCTAACAGCATCACATGTAAAAAGTATTCGATTTGTTATTTTGAACGAAATTCATTTAAGGAATGGTTGTACGTTGGTGTTTATAACTAAATCTATTGTTTTTTAAAGCTTCAGTATTGCTTAAAGTCTTGCCCACTAAATTAATGCGTAACATAAATTGTCAAGAACATATATATCTTACTGCAAACGAGTTGTTACAATTGCGGCAAAGAAGTTGTTATGAACATTATCTCATTTTCTTACATATATACAGAGCTATATAACTCAAGCATATAATTGCAGTAACGTGTTCTTATCCAGTTCATTGTTTCATACAATTTTTCTCTCACTATTTTGGCATGCATCATTCAATAGCAGTGATTTTCAGCAACAGGCGTTATTATTTTTGTCATAAAGTATAGTTTACACGCTCAAATGAATGTATATAGGATGTGCGTAGGTACGTATATTAATGTGAGAATACAAAGTATAAATGATATGATTTCTCGAAGGTCAGTCATCTGTTTGTTGTATCACAGATCAAAATACTTGAATAAGTATATTATAACTCTCAACCAACTACCATTACAACAGAAAATAATATCATAAGCTTGCATATATACATACAATTTCATATATAATCCAAACATGTAATAACAGTCACTGGTTATTTCTGTTGTTTTTTAATGCAAGCAAATATTGACCATTTGACACGCAACAGTATTAACGTCCAGCAAAAACCTATATATGCTTGTATGTAAGTAGGTATGTAATAAGCATGAAAAAGCAGATATGTTTGTTAGGATTTTTTCCAAGGTCACCTATAATTTAGGTGTCAGTTTTTCCCTCAAATCAGTTTACTATCAAGTACATAATGTTTACGTTCAAAATAAAAATTTAAATAATATTTCAATTTTTTTAAACAACTAACTGTATGAGTTTGATATTAATAAAATATTCGACATGTTGTTGTATGCAGTAGCTGTTGTTACTATAGCTATAAGCTATTTAATATACTGGTTTTTCTTGGCTCCACAAAAGGACTTCTGGTCCAAATACGGCATTCGTCAAATAAATCCAAGCGATGCAGTTAACCCGATTAGCATTATTCTTGGAAGAAAAGGAATGGCTGAAGGAGATAGGTACATTTACTCCAAATTAGAATCCACCGGTGAAAAGTTTTGTGGATTTGTGGAAATGGGCAAACCATTTTTATTTGTTAAAGACTTGGATCTTCTGAAAATGATTCTGGTTAAAGACTTCGATAATTTCTTGGACCGTCGCAAGTTTTTCACAAAGGAACATGGCATTCTCGGTAGAATGTTGGTTAATTTGGAAGGCGAAGAATGGAAAGCTGTACGATCTGCCATGAGTCCCACATTTACTACAGGAAAAATTAGACGAATGATGGATATTTTTAATAATGTAGGTAAAGAGTGGGTAGAAGAATTTAACAAAAAAGTTAGATCTGAGTCGGAAGGTTCGTTGATTATTGATTTGGGAAAAGCTACGGGTCAATATACTGTGGAGGTTATCTCTTTGGCTATTTTTGGAATGAAAAGTGACTCAGTTAAAAATCCGGATTCTGCATTCGGTAAAATGGTCGATCGTTTAGTTGACTTCTTTAATGTAACAGCTATGATTAAACTTGCATTCTGCATATTTTTTGCTTCGATATCCCAAACGTTGGGCATTCTTCCGATTGATAAGGGAAGTTTGTCATTTTTTGAGGACATTTTTAAAACTGAGTTAAAGTTAAGATTAAGTGGTGAGGTTAAAAGAAACGATTTCATTCAGTTGCTCGTGGAAGCTAAATTGGGAAAACTGAAGGGCTTAGGAAGTGAAGAATTGGATGAATTTGAAAAAGATGCTGAAATTTTGATTAAGGGAGAAATGGATAAGAAACAGTGGTTGACAGAGGAAATAATGATTGCTCAAAGCATAATGTTTTTCTTTGCTGGGTTTGGTACGACTAGTTCTCTTATTCAGTTTGTTTTATATGCATTGGCTTTGCATCAAGATGTTCAAGACAAGCTGAGAAATGAAATAAACAAAATTGTAAAGGATGATGGAACATTCGATTATGATGATATTGGTAAACTGATATATTTGGACATGGTTGTCTGTGGTAAGCCTATATCATGGTTTTAATTCTGATATATGTAAAAATGTGTAATTCGAATTCTAATCAGTATATTATTTTATTCTAGAAACTTTAAGGTTATTTCCGGGTGGCGAAAGATTAGAACGAGTATGTGTTCGGGAGTATCGAGATCCTGAATTAGGTCTTGTGATTCCAAAAGGAGCTTGTATTGCTATTCCTGTACACTCTATTCATCATTCTAAGGAATTTTATGAAAATCCAGATAAGTTCGATCCGGAGCATTTTAGTGCTGATAAAAAGGCTACTAGAAATAAATATTCTTACTTAGCCTTTGGAAGTGGCCCGAAAGGTTGCGTTGGTATGAAGTCTTATATCTTTACATTAAACAAATTAAAATATCGATACCCTTTTTTTGGTGACTGATTAGTATTTTTGTTTAAGGAATGCGTTTTGCACTAATTGAGGCTAAAACTGCGATTGCTCATATCATCCATAACTTCCGGATAGAGCCCACACCCAAAACACCAATACCTATGTATGGAAGATCGATTGGTTTTAATACGGCTATACCAAAGGATTTAGAATTAAAACTTACTTGTTTTAAAAACTGAATTTGTACGCAGGCTCAGCATGCTATGATGTTAGTAAGTTATTGTGGTAAACAGTGGAATATTATAATAAAATCTATTAAACAAAAATCTCCATGCTACCAATTAATGTATAAAGGATTTTATAGTTGATCACTTGGAATACGGAAGAACTATTATTTAGAGTGCGTATGTTTAAATGTCAGTTGAATCTATATAAATATTTGAAGTACATATTTTGTAAATGATATGATTTTAAATGTATTTGTTTGTGATGTAAAGTTCTGATTGCCGAAAGATTAGATATTATTTTAAGCGAAAATCGTATTTTCGTATCGTAACAGCAATTTTATCATCATGAGATTGGTCTTGCCGCTGCAGACCAATTTGCCATTTGAAGTATTTGGCAATGGACTTTGTATTGAATGGGTGGAGGTAGTATTAGGGGAAGAGAGTAACAACAAGGTTTGACAGGTCGCTGTGTTGTTTGAGTAATTAGCCACATATGCATATTCGAAATACTTATTAGAAATTCTCCAAATAGAACTCATTTTCATCTTAGAACGTTGATATTTTTCCTGAGTTTTAAGTTATTTCAAGCAAACTTATGTGTAATCTTTGGTTTAATTGGAATAAAAATCAATTACATGATAAAATGATAATAAATCAGTAAAACAATTTTGGTTTCAAAGTTATTGTGTCCACATTTTTAAGCTATATTACGTCTACAACACATCCAGTTGTCAAATGATTTGTGTTTTTAGTATTTTACTTTTGCACATTATTTGCATTTTACACGATATCAATTTAGAATTTTTGTAGTTCAAATTAAAAGTGATGGAAATCTGGTTTATTTATTTGTTCCTGAAATGAAATGGTATAAACGTTTTCTATACAGATCGATACAAAAATGGACATACCGTCATGATTTTCAAAGTTTTTTCTAGAATAAAAACCCGAATGAAATGAAAACGAAATCGTCATCAATTACCGTTTCAAGCTTGCACCTGTTACTTCATTTTTAATGTTCAATGTAGTAAAACCTAGAAAATTATTGAACAGTATATTTTTGGTTAGGGTCATTTCTTAAAGATATCTGGACCATTTTTTAAACCAAATCATAAGTACTTATTATATAATTGATTACGAGTATACTAAGATACACAAATTAATTAAAAATTTGCTTTAAATAGAAGAAACGGAGTAAGATAGGAATTTAAGTTCAAATTTTCCTTGTTTACGGGCATTTGATTGCAAAAAATCTTAAATAATATATATATTTTTTTGAATTGATAAATCAATTAATTCACAATGTGAAAATGAGTTGATAAGATACCTATGACTCAAGTAAGTACACGAATAACAGAATGTAGAACAGAAATACATAATATATTTCATTTTATTTTGATACTATTTTCGTTTTCGTAATAGTAATAAAGCTCATCGAAAGAAATGGACACACAAATGACTACAACAATTTAAATATAAACTTTCACAATATATTTTTACGACTTATTTTAATACGGACAAATAAAGCATGCAAAATTATACACTTTGAAAAGAAACACTTTTTATTAATTCTTAAACAATTTATAATTTAAACTACTGCTATTAATTATCACCCACATCGTATTTGGCCAGTTTTTTCACTTTTAAGCCAATTTCACTGGTTTATCTTGAGAGTAAAGTAATTTGGCACTGGAGCATCATAAAAACATTACATATTATTCTTTGTATTCCGTTTGCCGTCCTCCCACAATCGCAGCCTTGACTAATAACCTTTTCGACTGCCTTCTCTTCACTTTTGAAACTCCCACCAATTTTCCTCCTTCTTTTCTTGACTTTACTTTCCAAGATTTTGGCGGCTCTTTTAAAACTTGTGCTTCTTCAACATTTCTACTTGAACACGATTCCGCTTCTTCTAAATTATATCTATTCATGTGCAAAAAGAACGAAGAATCCCACTTGTCTTTCTTGACTTCCTCTCTAACTGGAAGTGTATATGGCTTCCACGGCCCACTTAATGGTAATCCAAAAAGGCGAAGTGGGGGCGGTTGTGGCAGGGGCTCCTTAACTTTATTCGTCGGATCCTCATTTTCAAAAGGTTTCTTCAAAATTCTCTGTTCAGGATAAGGATCAAAAGGCAAAATTGTCTCAAAAAAAGGATCACAAGTATTGGATGTCGATGCCACAGGTGTAGCAGGTCCCTCGATAACTTCAGCAGCAGTGGTAACAGTAGCATCTCCATTTTCCTCTGCAACCGGAAGTGTCATTGACAGTGCCTCAGTTAATGGTAATCCAAAAGGACGTAGAGGGGGCGGTGGGACCTTCGTCAGACACTCGTTCTCGCTTGTCTTTAAAATTAACTGCTCAGGTTCAGGATAAGGTTCGAAAGGCAAAATTGTCTGATAAGGAGGATCACAAATACTGGATGTCGACGCCACAGGTGTAGCAGGTCCTTCGATAACTTCAGCAACAGCATCTTCATCTTCCTCTGTAACCGGAAGTGTGATTGGTTGAGGCATCTGCTTCATTTTATTTTCATCTTCACCATTCTTTGTCGCCTCCTCATTTTCAAAAGTTTTCTTCACAATAATCAGTTGAGGAGAAGGACCAAATGTCCACACTTTTTCATATGCTGGATCGTCACAAGTGTCCAATGTCGATGCCACAGGTCCAGGTCCCTCCGCAGCGGTAGCATCTGCATGTTTACTTTTCATGTGCTTCCTCAAGCCAAACTTATTATTAAAACTGGCTTCACACTTGCTACACTTGCTTTTAATCCCCAAATGAACATGATTCTCATGATTCCTTTTTGACCACGAATGTCTAAATGTGGCGTCGCAGTATCTGCAGAAGAAGGGCTCTTCTCCAATGTGTTGGTAGAGATGGAGTCGCAGATTGAAGCGAGTGGAAAATACACGACCACAAAATAGACACGTTTCCGGTAATGGCTTCTTCCTCCTCCGAGAACACTGCTTGTTTGCTATTCTGTTCATCTCAATTAATTTAATTGGTCCTCGTATTCCTAAAAAAATAATTAGTAATTTAGTTAATTAATTACAAAACATAAAAAAATAAGTAAAGGAAAAAAATACATAAAAAATTTGAAATGATTACGTACCAAAAATAATTACTAATTTTAATTGTTAATTATGTAATTAGTTAATTGTGAATGGGGAGTACGTCTAAAGTGCTTAGTGTGCAGATGACTTGCAGTCAAAAAGGTAAACATTGTGACTGCTTTGGAGTTGGTCAGCAGATCAGCTGTTTATTTGTTGTGATTGGGAAGCCATGTATGCCACGGCCACATAACAGCTGCCAGGTTTAACACGTGGGGTGAATTATTTTTTGGACCACGCATTAAAGTAATTATTGAATGGGCTCTAAATTTTTACAAGTTTTATGAAACCAATTAATTTTAATTACTAATTTTGCAGTTTTAACTTCTAATTATATTTTTGTGTTGTTATTTTTTTAAATAGGAAAAGGAAGATAATTAAAAATGGATGGAAAGAAGAGCAAGTTTGATTGGAGTGGAGCAGGGGGTGGACGTGGGAGGCGTTTTGGGATTAGAAGGAAATTGAAATGTCATCGGAAATATTGGAGTGGTCGGGGAGCATCGGAGGAAGTGGTTGGGAGTTTAATAGGTGGGGATGCTGGAAGGCTGATAGAAAAGCTTGCCATGTTGGATGGAAATGAGGAGAATGGGAGGATGAAGTATCCGGAACTTGTGTGTCTTTTGGGATTACCATTCACTTCGGGTGGCGGTGGTGGTGGAGGAAGCGAGCAACTTCCGGTGGGAGAGGAACAGGGCAGGTGGGACCCCATGTTTTTCTTGCATATGAATAGGTACAAGCCAGAGGAAGAGTCAAGTAAACCAGAGGCGGCGGTGGTGGAAAAACAGGCGGGAATTTCAAAGATGAAGAAAAAAGAGGCGGGAAAAGTTTTGTTCAAATTGGACGACGTTGCCAGAAAGTCAACGGCATCCGAGAAGAAGATGAAGACTGACATGACTAACTGCAATGTTAGTTAA
>JAQFXM010005853.1:0-14214 GCA_034693345.1 Entomobrya multifasciata | reverse complement strand
AGCACATGAGCAATTGCACAAATCCCATTAAAATGGATAGCCAAAGAAGAAGTGCAAAGTTAAACTGTGCAAAATCCCTGGTCTCCTGACCATATGCATGCTTCAAATTTAAAGGCAAGATTATTCCGCAGTATAAGAGTAAATCTAGAATGTAAACGAAAACTTTGGCGAATGCTTTTGGTGTAATTTCCACACGTCTGGTTTTGGGATTCCAACAAAAAGGAATTGCACAAAGACAATGGGAAAGCTTGTAAAATAAGATGACATACTTCAAAAAGAACTTGCTGTACATTTTAATTTTTGAAGGAGATGGCTGCAATTTTTTTAAATACAAATTTCCTCAACATTCAGGTTAGAACTAATAGTTGGAGTTGGGAAAAAATTGGGGACAACGTTTGCTTTGAAGTACTACAATTTGTATCTATTTTTATAGTACCCATTTATATACGTATGTATTAGTACATTACGTGTTATAAGTTATAGCAAGGGTTGTAAGTTTAAAAGTTATGTAGAAAATTCATAACATGCAGACAAAAATTCTCTCCAGGTACTGCAACGAGAGTTTCCAGTTTTTAAAAAAGAAGAAAAATCTATAAGAAATGAATTTTTCATGAGCAGATAAAAACAGAAATTCACGGGTTTGAGAAGGGTTGTGGTGACAAAAGCTGCGATTTTTCTAAAAAATGTATACTCGTGAAATACTTGTAAATTATTTTCGTCCATTTTTTGGCAAATAACTACCAGCAATGGTTTATTTTCAGAAACAAATTTGTCATAGGCAAATTTTGACAAGCAAATGGATATTCTGTGGACTTAGGCATCGAATAAAAACTTGATTTTTAAACTTTTAAGTAAGAAACTAATTTTCCCTTGAAGTATAATTGCAATTTTAAAGGAATACTTACGAACGTAAAAACACATTTAAAATCCCTGTGTTACATGGATGCATGAATGAAGACTTTTCATCTTTTTATAAAGCATACTTGTTAAATTAAAAAATTGAAATAAAATTAACAACTTTATACGCATTTGTTTGATTGTTTGTTCCAAATTTATTTCCTGGATTGACTTGTAAGTACATGGTAATTGGTAAAAGAGCTATTTTACCTCAATTTGTCAGTGCTGCAAGGTAATAAAAACCTAACATTCAAGTTATGTTGCAAAACAAGTTGTTTTCACTTTCTTTCCTTAAACTGGCCTGGTATCACCACCTACAAAACATTGCTAATTTCCTGGAAATATTTTAATTAACTTTTTGTGTACTACCATATCATTCAACTTTGTGTTGGATCTTTTTGATTACATGTAGCACCTAAGCACTTATGTATGTATAAGAGTCGAAATAAGGTCACCCACCCATGTCAAGATGTACCCAGAAAAACGATTGGATTGACTGTTGCGACTCGTCTTTTAGAAACACTTTCTCCGTTCAATTGACAAGTTGCTTAGAGTGTCATTTGGCATTTCTATTAATTCTAAAACAGTTTATGTTATATCATTGATCTGATAAAAGTAATGGAATGTTTTAGAACTTTTTCTCAATTTGACATAATCGTATTCGTTCAAATACTATCTCACGAATAAAAACTGATATTTTTTACTAGTTCTCAAAAAAAATGTTTCAGCTAACTGCGTAGTTTTCTGACTTAATCTAAAGTATTCTGGTAAACATTTCCCTTGAAAAAGGGTAAAAGTAGTCGCGTGTTTTGACATGAAGCTTTTGATTTAATATTCATGTGAAAGTATATCAGGCAAAAAATCTATGAAAAGAACAAATATCAATACCAATTTCAAGTCAAACTTTTATTTTAATTAATTTAGGTTAGGCTAGGTCAGCTCAAAAGGTTACTAAAAACTGTAAATTTCCTAATGCGTTGCATGTAACTTGTCCAATAACGTGATAGTGCTGATACCCTAATGACATAGGTTTGATACATGATCCATTTTCTCCAAAATTCCCCACCCGTGCCATTGTAATCTCGAAAACACACTAAACAAAATGATCTAATTAAATGCTGCACAATTAGGGCATCAGTATTTTCCTAGTCGAAACTCTTTTTCTTTTTATTACTTTCCCTCTTCAAATTTAATCCTTCTTCCAAAATGTCAACCTGATCAATTTCCTTCCATTTGGGATCCTTCCATTCCATCAATCCTGTATCCACACAATATTAATTGTCCTATCAAAATGTTTCTTAAAATAGCCCTTTTCTGCATCATCAATCATCATGATTGCCCCCATCATTAAGTAAGCATTGCCTCCCGACTTTACCAAAGGTGCGTAGCCCCTTTGGTCAGTCAAGTTCTTTCGAGCCACATAATCCACAATAGTTTCCCAAGAAATGCAAATGCAAGCAGCCTTTCTAGTCATTACATCTTTAAAACATTGCGAGTCTGAATATTCCACTTCCCAAGTTTCTGTAGTTTGCGCAAAAGAAGGACTGGTACAGGGCTCTAGTAAATTATAAAATGACAGTATAATCCGAGTCAGCTATTTCGTCAAATGATATAGGTGGAATGATAACATTTGGAAAGGCCAGAAATTAGAACAATTAGATTTGTATGCGGTTATCATCACCGTACGAAACATGAGCCAGAATGAGCACAAAATCTTTATCCAACTGAAAATAGAACCAGACCAGGCCATCACCTGTTCTAATAATGCTTTAAACATAAAATGAGTATATGCGCAAATGAAATGGCGATTGCTTTGGAAAACGGCGAAAATTTCAAGTTTAAAATATTTTTTTAGCTAAGTTTTACCACGGATGATTACGTGAGCGACTGAACGTATTTATACATCTGTTAAAATCTGCAGCTTGGACTCTGACCTGACTACTTGCCTGCATAAAACTGGATAAATCATCAATTGAGTCTTAATTTTTGTTCGCATTATTTCTCCCATAATAACCGCCCATGCTGCAGCCACTCCTATTCCCCAAAATAAAAAACTACCCTTCAAATGTCCCAAAGTCAATGAGATCCTAATTTTTGGTGTATAGTCCACTCTACTTTGATTGGTCTCTTTTTCCCATTCCCTCCTTTCTTTTAAAATCCATTCCGTATCAAACTTTTTCCACTTGATCATCAATCCACTATCCATAGACAATTTGATATACAGATCAAACTCCTGCTTAAAAATTGTCCTTTTTCTCATCATAATGCCACCCAATAGGAAATACGCCCGAGCATGAACTGCTTTAATTAATGGAAGCCTCCCACGTGAATCACTTAAATTTTTATGGCCCACATAGTCCACAATGTTTTCCCATGAAAGGCATGCCGCTTTAGAATGCAAAGCCATTTTTAGACATTTCACGTCACTCTTTTCAATAGTCATTTTGTTAACGATTTTTATGTAAGTTGGACTTTTACTCGTTTTGTAAAGTTGATAAGCAGCTCCAGTATACTGAAGAATTATTTTATAGTTGCTATTAGCCAACTCTTCTAGTGTCGAAGGAGGTGATATGACATTTGGAAATGCTAAAAAAGACACTAATTTAGATTTGTAGGCGGTTGCCACAATTAGACAGAATATTAGCCAAAATAGGCACAGAATACGGAACCAAGTAGAGACACGAGGTGTAAACACGTTTTCACTACCTTGTTCAATTAAAGCTCGGACAATGAAGTCTACTGAACTATTCATATCTTTTCTCGTGGAAGAGCTGAGTCGTCTTGCTGGCTCCTTTCCATTCTCCATGTTGCTATGACAATGGCTTATTAGAAAAAATGCTATTAAAATTAAAACACAAGCCAGACAAGTCATGGCCCAAGAATCTAGAGATAATGGTCTGTAAATTCCATGCCAACTATAATATGGCGTAGGTTCCCCGGTCGTAAAAGTTAGCCATTCGTAGGTTATGGGAAATGTGAAGTCTACAGCTTCATAGCGACCTTTAGTTTGGCCACCAACTTGACCTAGCTCAGAATTTCCGTAGAAGACATCGGCTACTGTGCCAATCCACGTGCCATTACGATATTTATATCCAGTACCTCCACCACCCACACTGGGGAAAAATTCACAGGTGAAATTGAGACGATGGGAGAGTTCCATGGTGACCATGACATAGATCCCGCGGACTGCATTCCATTTTCCCGGATTATTTTTATCCGGACGGATTTCATTAAGCCATTTTGTTTCTGAAGCGGAACTCATGCGAAAACGTTTTCCGTGAAAGTTGAGTAGAAAATTAGGGAATAGTTTGGGCAATGTTAGATTTTTGATGGAAAGAGCCGTTATGTTTATGAATGCTGGGTATCCATTTTTGCAGAATGGACAGGATGTAAGCAGATGAACTGCTTTGTGATAATGCTCGGTTGTAGGGATAACCATTAACAGTTTATTGCGAATCCCTTGAGCTATTTGAGTATTTAAAAGAAACTTATTATAAAATGACAAGTTATTTTCTATCGATTGAGATTGATCAAGGAATAAAAAGTAATCGCGGTCTTTTTGGACAACGTTAATCATAGCATTGGTAAAGCTGTTTACACTATTAATAGTGTCTTCAGTTCTTTGAAAATCAAGTATAAATACAGCAAGGGCACAATTCCACCTTTTCTGGTGCAGGTCTTTTACGTTTTTAAGCTTATCTACAGTCGTTGTCGTGTTTTCACTTACACCACTTTGATTACCAGTAACGCTCCAAATAAAATTAGTTTGCCATTTGAAATTTTTCATGTTTGGAGATACGACAAGTGGTCTAGCTGTAGTTGATGATATCGGTTTAGTAAAGTCTAGGAAAAACACTGTACAATTTCGAAACGACCCGTCTAATATTTTGGATAAATAAATATTTTGCTGATAAGTATTCCAGACGTCAAGTTTTCCATGAGAAATAGTTGACTGGACAACCAGCAATGTACTCAAAAATAAAAACATGGAACACCTTTTCATTGTATTTTAATTTACAAGGAAAACTTTAGAAAAAAATCCGCACACTATTGCGCTGTGGTGTGTGGGATTTGAAGCTGTACTGCTAGTGAACTTTTCACGCAACTAAATGGCCAGCGATCACGGCATGTTGTTTTCCAGGAAGAGATTTGGTTGAAAATTGGAGACAATCAAACAGTTATTTTCAAATTTAATTAAAATAATCGCTTAGTTAGTAGAAAAAATCAATATACTAACTACGCACGGAATTTTTAAAAGCTCTAGTTAATTGGTCGCCCAAATTGATATACTGCATCAATTATACATTATGTTGAGACTAAACGCATTAAATAGTTAGGAAATGTGCCACCGTTCCAGTAATCCAATTAACGATGACAGTTTGGGAACGTGGTAAAAATTTGAAATTGAATGACAGAAAACAAAGAGCTTGTCAATGACCTGTACTTTTTGTACCGTATTTTCCATTTTGGTGAAGTATTTTCGAACTTTCAATAATAACAAAACATTCATTATCGATTTTGGTGGTAATATAATTAGTATTTTTAGTAATTCGATTTAGTATCCGATATTCCGATGTATGTTGTTACCATTTAGCGCATAAAATGAGCTAACGTAATTTACTATTCGTAATACGGAAATTACCTTGTCTTCCAAAGTATCAAAGTTGATCAAGATAACATCGCAACATGGGTACTACTTTTTTATTCAGACTTTAAATTGAATTTATTATCTCAATTCCTCCTTATTTGATGACAAATAGTTTTTACTTTGTCCTTCTCGATAACCTATATAGGTAATTATGCTATTACATGCTTTCATCATGTATCATCAGTACAAGTGTAACTCACAACGTCGCTGTCACGACCCACCACTAGCACACGTTATATTGTGGTAATCCGTAACAAGGACTAAATAACCTTTTGAAAAATTAAACGTCTGCGACAATCATTTATCATCATCACAAGCTATTTTGTCATTTGACAATTAAATTCGCGAGAGAAAAAAAACACATGAGTGCCCGTACAACAACTAGCTAATTCAGAAGCCAAAAAGAGATCACTTTAATAGAAGGAAGCGTACGTGGCCTCAGTGCCGTGTTCTGGTGGTCGTCAGTCGATACGGTTTGTTGACGACGGCGGCGTGGTGGCAGCGATGATGGAGAAGTAATTCTAAAAAAATTCACATGAAATGTCAATGATGACAAGTTTGCAAAGACAGATAATATTTTGGTTTCAATTATTTTGCAATTTAATGAGCAATCAACTCGAATATAAAAATGTATTCAAGTTTTACGATTGGCAATGGCATCAACAAGTTGCGTATTTTAAATGCACATATGCCGCAAATAACGATGAAATAAATGAATCATTAAACTACTCCATGCTACGAACCCATACCTACATATATTATTTGTGTGTGGTAACTTTAATTATCTCTCAACACAATGCACAAGCTTTACTGTATGGAAATATACTTAAATACCAATCAATAAATCAAGTATTGATGCAACATGCAATGTATGTATGTAAGCTGTTCCTCCTTTTTTGAACAAACGGACAGTTTAACGCAGACAACTAAACAAAAGAATTTAATTGATTGACCTGACCATCATTGTTTTAATAATGAATCCATTACGCTTCCACAAACACCAAATCCGACACCCTACCAGCTAGCGTAATGCACAATGCAAGTGTTTTGCAAACGTTTTTTCGTATAATGTGGTTTTTTAATAGTTGCATAATAACCAAAATGGCTCAAAAAGATATGAGAATAATTGAAGGAGATCTTAGATATATTTTCAATGTTAAGGTGATTAAAATTTCTGCAATTCTTCTGGAAATTAATATGCCAATTAAAATCCATTTGTTTGAGGATACATTTTAATAGTGAACTTGAATAGGGTCCAACTAAAAGTAAAGTTGATCTCTACAGGATTCCATTGTATTTTTTAACCGTTGCAAAAAAAAATTTAATAAGCTATATATAGGCTTACGTGACACATATTTTATATCTGGTATATAGATTTATAGAGAAAGGTGTACGTGATCAGTGGTCAGTACACACCTTGCACACCTGTTCAAGTTCATTGCTTTATGTAACTATGTAACTTATGTTAATCTTCGGTTCGGTTCTAAATCCTTCATGTTCTTTTTTAACTGTAAAGAAAAATCTATATTCACTTCTTCATTCTTTTTGACATTCTGACCAAAAGTTATGCAACCATAACTGCGCCTCTTTCCCTTTTCTGACTTCTTCCCAGACAACGAGTCTCAATAAATTTGGTGTATGATATTTTTTTCAGACCGTAAATTGAACCAGGAACTGGTTTTTAAACACTTTTGTCTGAATTTTATATCTGAAAAAATTTAGGCACATGCATATTCTTACTAAAAGCACATGGTCATTATATGGACCTATCTTTGAAATAGCTAAAACGATTCTTTGAATTTTCATGAACCAAGGTTGAAATGTACGTGCTAAGAAAAATTATTATCTTTGGCAGCTCAAATTAAAAAGGTAAATGAAATGACACTGAAATATAAAAAATATCATTGAACGATTTTTATTTTTCTAGTTATTAGTTTTTATGTAGTGTTAGATAATAACTGGTCTGCACGCTTTTCATCAATGGCAACTGGATAATTGAGATGTACTTATTAAAAATTCAAATTAAAAATAAACATTTCATTTTTTTCTTGTTCCGGTTACATAACCCATGGATACAAGTTCATCCTTTGATGCTATAGCATGTATGATGCATACACATGTTTGACCTTCTTCTTTTAGAATAAGTCAAAAGTTGCCGTTTTGCCGTATTTCATAACAATAAGCTATCTAATAATGCAATGCCTACATAACAGGTTTTTGGTGTTAAAATTTAATTGCACACGGTGGGAAGAAAATGTCCAGGCTTCTTTTAATTTGATCTTGCTCTGCATGCAATGCAAGTAAACAAGGTAAAGGCAATCTTTCAAATTAACTAACTACTAAGCTGATACACTCAAACATTCAAACATGTGTATACACACATAAAATTTCCATAATAAACTTCAGCAAGGTAATTATTCTACCTATTAAATGTAGAGCATATACAATTGTTTGTCAGAATTGTCAGTGTCATTCCATTCCCATATCCAGCAAAAATAGTTGAAACAATTGGATTGGAAGTGAAGTAAAAAACTAACTGTTTAAAATCTCAAGCCAAGCTAGAGACAAGGATTTGCTTTAGTCAGTGCCAATACAAAAGTATTGTGAAGTTTTTACCCAAACAAAGAAAGAGATGTGTCATGTCAAGAGTAAAAATACAAGGGTGCTTATAACAACAAGCAGTACTAAAGTAAAGTGTGCCAAAACAATACAAAAAAATGTTCCCATGACTGCCTCAGTTTAAATATTCTCTAAATAGGAAAGGAACTGACCTTTGTTTTGTTATATTTGTGTGCTTAGTTAACTACATGGTTTGACTATTATACTCACCCACTCATATACCAAAATCATCATCATCTTCTTTAATGCACACCTGTAATTAACTATACAACACCGACCAAGTTTATATTATAGTCCGTGCACTTTGTACAATGAACTGTAGCAATAGTAGTGGCTGTCTAGCAGTGCGAGCGAGTGTGAGTGCAGCGATTCTGTTATGTTTGAAGGTTGACAACAAAGCCAACCAAAAACTACAAGACAAGAAGGATTTTTTAAAGCTTATCATATCATCATATCATATCGTTCTTGCAGTTCATCATGATTCATGAAGGAAGAAGTGCAAAAGTGAAGTGATGATGGTTTATCTTTTTGACTTGTCTTAAAGTAAAGCTCAAGTTGTGAGTTTGCACTAGCACCTGTGGTGGTTGTGGTGGGAAGGGCATTTCTATCATCATCGGTCAAGTCCACATGTAATAATCACTAAGCTATAATGGCTCATTTCATTCATTTTTTGCACACACACACACACTCTTAACATAGTAGTTTAACAGCCTATGTTAAAAACGTCTTTCTTTCTAACACGCATCGTCTGCCACGCCAAGTCACACACTTGATTATGTTGCGTATGCCAGTGCCAGCGCCAACAGTAAAAAAAACTATTCTTCACAAAACACCTTAAAAGTTTCATACAATAACTTCTCCCATCCGTATTTCCTATGCAAATCATAAAACTTATTATCTGTTATTACTCATATCACTACAATTCCTCAAGTTGCAGTTTACAACTAGCTTTTATTTTAATACTTGAATCCAAGTTTTATGGAAGATTTTATCCCATGGAATCAGAAAAGTAATATTAGCCACGCGTGCATCATTGTGCATCTACCTCTATCAGTTCAATTTATCGATAGAAAAAAAATATTCATGAGTATCAATTTTCGTTTTGATCTCTGACTTTTTTTTACTCAGTTGTTTGGGTACTTTTGTTGCTAAATCAAGTCAAGATGCTATCATTGTCTCTAAGGTAGTCTTGTAGTGCAAGTCTGGGTCTTGACGGATGATGCTAATCTCCAAATTGAAAGTTTTGCATGGACAGCATACATTATTGCATCACAATCACATGAAACAAAATCAATAGAAAAATGAACGAATCTTTAAGCATTTATTCTTTCGCTAAAGTGATCAGTTAAATGTTAAATGTTCACTAGCTACTGTGGCGGTGTAAGTGCAACTGGATAGCATATCATTATAATTTTTTTACTAGGAATATAATTAAGTTTTTTTTAAGTTAAAAATGTGGCTTTTAAATATTTCTTGCTGTGGTGGTTGTAGCCACAGGAAAACTTCACATTTATTGTGGTTTCTCATCTTTACCCAGCTTTTATCACATTCCAGTGCATTTTTCTTTCCCATGTTTTCCAACTTTTTTAGTAATGCCGCATTTCGAAACAATAATCAAAATGGGAATCAGTTTAGAGGACTGGCTGGAATTCATGAGAAACTTCAGCAGAATACAAATGGAGGTGTGAGTATATTCAGTCCAAGTACTGCATCGAGCAATCAAAGTACTAGTATTAGAGTTCCCATGTTCCAGAGATCTTTGCCTAATTTGGAGAGAAGAGTGGATATTGTCACTACAGTAATTAATCCAGCCCCTTCAGACCAATCATCTGTAATAAGTGATGGGAATAGTACTAATACTAATGGAAAAACACCTCAGGGGGTAAATGCCACTCATGTGGAAGTTCATCAAAATATAAGCACTACGTTTCCAGATCAAACAGTACAGCAGACAAGTCAAAGACTTGTGATTCCAACCAAGACGTCAGTGACTTCATCGATTACAGCTATTCAAAATGGATTTCCTGTTCAAGTTCCAGCAGTATCTGGTGGAGGTATTGGGCTAACGGGTATTAACAGAAACCCGGATTCGGTAAGCATAAAATTATGATAATAGCCGTGTAGGTATCTGTTGTAAATTGGTTAGCATGCAAATTTGCGTGAGAAATTATTGAAAATTGAAACATGTACAAATTTGCAGCTAACGCTTCCATTTACACCCAATATGTTTGGAATTCTGAGTTTCGTGCAAGCGTTGAAGGATATTAAGCGCAACTACAAAGATCAGGAAATGGAGAGGAAAATGGAATTTCACAACAAGCAAAACGGTGGAGGAGATATCATGACCAGGATATTGAGGACACTAATTCAAAAAGTGGTGAACAAGCATCAAAAGCATACGGAATTTCTCAAGCTAAAAATTCGAAAGAAGGAAGCGAAAATGCAAAGTTTTCTGCAGTTGCCGATGGTTGCTCAAGTGATTGCTTATGATGAGGCAAGAGCTGCTGGGTTGACACAGCCACAACCACAGGTTCAGAAAGTTGCGGGGGTGTTGCCACAGCCAAAGTCACTACAACTCCCGCACCAGCACCCACACCAAGCGCACCAGCACCCCCATCAACAGCATCATCCACATCCACATCATCAGCACCCACACCAACAGCATCAACACCCGCATCACCAGCAGCATCAACAACACCAAAACCCACATCAGCAACACCAGAATCAACAGCAGCAGCATGGCTTGTTTGGCAGAAGACAAGGAGGTCCTCTTCGGAATCTTTTGAATTCTTTTGTGGGTTGATAAGACCGAACATGACCATGAAAATAAATTATATCACATGGACACACTGCGTGCAAAGCAGATTAAGTAAGGAAAACTGGAGATGTTCAAAACTAATTTGTGCACATGTTCATGTTACTACTCCTCAGTATTTTGTTTCCTTGTGTATGTTTTTGTGTATAAATCATGCAAAAAGGAAATTTGAGAAAACTATGAGAATATTTTGTACAAAATGTTAAATGTATTGAATTAGACACGAATTATAAAAATGGTGATCTGTTGTATATAAAGTATATAGGGGTTTACATTCATAGCTAAGGCTGCTATGATGAATACACTATCAAATGAGAAAATCATTGTGATATGATTTGATATCATTAAAACTTGTGTTTTTACAAGAACAACAAAATTTATTATGAAATCTTCCCCAGAGATGGGTTAGTTTAGTTATGTAATAACAATCATGTGGAGGTTTTATATAAAACTTAAAAATTCGTAACTCATTACCTAAGTCATAAAACCTGAAGTTTTCTACAGTTTTTACAACTTAACCATCAATTTTCAGAATAGTTAATCAGTTAATTAATTGTATGATTAATTTCGGTTAATAAAAGGAAATGATATGTAGTTATTTGCAATTTTCAACTTTGGACTGTCTAAATCTACGACATTAATTTCAGAATAATTCTCTAAAATTCTAATTTCCAACATACTTTTACATAGGTTTAGGTACACACGACATTATAACATGTATATTTACAAACAAATAAAGAAGATAATTGACTCTTAACATGTCTGGAAACTATAGTCTATTTTTCTATCTACATGCAATTTATATATTTAAGTATGTTAAACGGGTGAGTAATTAATTAGCGCAATAAATCCTGTAGCGCCACCCGACTAAACACCATCATCCCTAAACTCATCATCACAAGCCCATTATAATTAGCGGAGGATTGATGATAATTGGTAGAGCCATTGCAGCCGTCTGAATTACAGGTGCACTCCGTCGCTGGAATCATTTCACCTGAGTACGGGTCTTGGAAAGTGGAGCGCTGGCAAGTAGATCGGTCTGAGGCATAGCTTACACAGTAACGTTGCACATTGGTATTGCCGTTGTGATGCGAATATTTCTTCCAGCATTGCGGTTCTATAAAAAAAAATTAGGGAAATAGGTCACATTAATTACAACCGCTTGTAAAAAATTAGCATAAAAAATAAGTCGAGCTTACGAGCGCAGTCTGTTAAATATCTGGAGGGTGGCGGATCTTGCAAGCATTCTCTCTCACCCATACCATGCATCCATTGACATGAATAGCATCTCACACCTTTATAAAAAGTAATAGACCAAAGAAATTAATTGAGATGTAAAACTATTTTTTAATTTCTCACATTTAAAAAATACTAACCCGAGCAAAATTGGAACACATTCAAACAACACAACACAAGTGGCAGAAGAATTAGGTGTTTCCTTCCACGATCCATTTTTTACAAAAACAATTTAATTTTAAAAAATCCTCCAAACTTAATTTCACTCACACAATTTTTTAGTATGCTTATATTTTAAATTAATTGTTTATAATAACTGAACTGTTCACATTGTTCTCATTTCAATAATTATTGCACATAAAAAGCAACTACTTAAGTTTGCTTGACCAGCCATTAATTTTAGTAAACGTAGTGGGCGGAGGTGTAACTTGTAATGCGTATGATTTGGCAAGTGTTTTCAGGTTTTTATCTAATTTTTTGTGCAAAATATATAGACTTTTCCTTTTAGTTGTTGTCTTGCTCCTCACAAAAACAAGTAGTAACTTACGCACAATTTCAACCTAGGTTCTCTACACACAAACAAAGCAATTCTCGAAGACAACTTGCACGACAACGACAATGATGTCCCCTGTCCCATTAATCTTCCATTGCTATAAAAACAGCACGAAAATCCACAACCACCACCACTTACTTCCACCTTTCTACTTATTCCTCTAGCATGCCAAAAAACCTGAGGGAGAAAAACAAACAAGCTTTTTAATATTTAATTTGGACAAATGACTACAAATTGGTTGAGGAAGGAAAAGTGGTAACGACTGGACTGCGAGATGGACAGAGTGGACTGGATTGGACATTGGATTTTTTTTACTATTTTCATTCCAAAACTAAAATACCAGTCCAGTGGTCAGTGTTGTTGTTGTCCTCCTCCTCCTCCTCCTGCTAAAGAACATTAAGTTGCTTGACCTCGTTCACTCCTTTTGAGTTTTTTATAGGGAAAATTACTAACCACAAAAAAACCTCGTGCACAGGTAGCTAAGTTCATTTACTCTTTTTTTTGTAAACCACCAGCAGGTATCCCTTGTGTACTGCGCGTAATAATCTGCCTAAATGTATTTCCGGAAGAACCGGAGCTCGTGCAGGACAGGGTAGCAGATGGATATTGATTGAATTAAAGATAAGTCATCAAAACATTTAAATAAGTAAATTTGATGTGGTGGAATGAATTGTGAGAGGGTGATCAACCAGTAAAATTGGGAGTTGTGTAAAAAGTAGTACAATGCACTTATGATTTGCAGATAAAAGTATAGGAGCAGCCCTACTTTTATTCATGCAAATAATCCGCATTGACTGAAACATACATGTATGCAATTTTTTGGGGCACAAAAAAAAGTCCAAAGGAATTTTTAGTGCTTATAAAAGTTCATTTTCAATGACCAGAAAAACTTTGCAATATCCATTTTATAAAAAAATAAATATTTCTGCAACTAATACATACTTAGATCGGTAAATTCATTTGTATTAGTGTACTATTACTGTATAGGTAATTTAAAATGCAAATAGTTGTGCTGTAAGCATTTATTTATGCTATATTAATGGGAGGGGACACAGGGAAAGTAAAAACTCGTCTAAAAAATTAGCTTTTAGTAGGCCTCCTGATGAAGTACGTATTAATGGCCTACATAATATGTAATATGTATTCGTATATCCTGCTAGACTTATAACCATAATCTTAACAAATTCTAGAACATGGAACAGAGGTGGAAAATGTTTCGAACTTGACAACTACAACTTTTTTAAACTGGAAAATATCCAGAACATGACAGCAACTTAATTTATAAGCTTAGAGCCGATGGGAGTATAAAACAATTTTCACTCTTAAGGGAGTCCTTCGTATGGTGTATGCATGAAGTACCTTTTAGGTGATGAAGGATTAGTGAGAGCAAGTAATATAGATGCACATGCATACAGCTTCACTCTAATTTTAATCTATTTTTCTTCG
>JAQFXM010005852.1:0-14216 GCA_034693345.1 Entomobrya multifasciata | reverse complement strand
CCAGAATCTCTTCGATTACTTGAATTTAGTCAAAAGAGTGATGTTTGGGCTTACGGGGTAACGTTATGGGAAATTTACAGTTTGGGGGACGCGCCCTATCCGGGGTTGAGTTGGGATCCAAATTTTATTGCATTGTTGGATAGAGGTTTAAGGTTGGGCGAACCAAAGTATGGTGAAAAGAACATGTAAATTGCAGGAGAAAATTTTCAAAATAATTTGAGCTTATTCAATACATTATAATCTTATACGATTGACTTTAACAATTAGATATCCAATTATGAAGACATGCTGGCACAAATCTCCAGAAAGAAGGCCAACATTTTCTGAACTGCTTCCAAAATTTACGTAGTGTAAGCTGAAATACATTTTAAAAACCAAGTAATCATACAGACAATTCTCCTCTGTTATGATTATTTTTTTCTAAAAACGTTGCTGATTTACACATTTTTTGTTTGAAATAAGTGCAGGAGGAAATTTAAAACTTCATTTAGAAAAAATGTAATTAAAACATCAGTATGTGTTACAAAAACAGAAAAAAAATGATATTTTAATTCGTACTTATAATTGGAACGAGCGCGAGCGAACGAATTCGAAATAAACAAAATTATGCAAGCATGATGTATGATTGCTTCTCTAAATCTTTTAATGGGATTTTATTTTATAGTTATCTGAAAGATTTAATAGTTTGGTTTCATGAAAGTAAGGTCTGGTTTTATTTGCTTGGTCTTAACAATGTATTACATAATAATATTTAACTCATAGTTCACACCGCTATAAGCTTAGCCTCTTTTAAACCATTAAGGAATCACAGGACAAGTTTTTGAGATACATCAACAGTCAATCAATCATCTATATTCTAATTTTCCGAAGTAGCGTTTTCAACAATTCCAAATTTTTCAAACCAGCCTTGTTTCTTGGCAAAGAGCATATCTCTATAAAGTTCATTTCTTTTGCAGTTAGTCTCACTGTAAAACTCTGGAAGTATTTTCAAAATCTTTTTGCTAACCATAAAACTTTTATCTGAGCCTCCGTGCAGTACCCATTGCTTAAGCATTCCATATTTAGAATACAATGACATTAATTCTTCCTCATTGTTATAAAATTCTTCAAACACAGAAAATGCAGAGTTTTCTGCTGCCGACAATCTAATTCGTTTACTAAAGTCTGAAAACTCTACAAGGTCAACATTCTGTCCTAATTTTTTAGCAACAAAAACAAAATCTTGATCCAAATCAGGGCATTTGTTGCTCACATTAAAAACATCGTTAGGAGCATTCGGGTTTAAACTAATTTGGGTTAACGCCCACGCGCAAATGTCCACAGATAGGAAAAAGAATGGAACTGGATTAGTTGACATAATACCACTTTTCAGAATGAAAAAGTAACGTAACATGGTATGATTGTTCTCCAGTATAAATCTCCCATTTCTTGAATCTCCCATGATAAAAGGAAGCCGGAAAACTTTTCCTGGAATTCCTCTTTCCAAAATGGCTTGTTTCATGAGCAAGTCTTCAACAAACTTTGTAATTGGATAGGCCAAAGTTGTCAAACCATCGAAATCATTAGATTCAAACCAGTCTTCGGAAACGGTGCCGTCTTTTCCAACTTTATTATTTGATAACATGCTCGATGCGCAACTAACGTGCTTCAATTTTTCCCCTGAGCACGCGAATTCCAATACATTTATCATACCACCAATATTGACAGCTCGACAATCACGAGTTTTTGAATCTCGTTTTTTGTACTGCTCCAAATGATTTACTTTAGCAGCGCAATGAAACACGGCATCCACGTCATTGCACAGTTCTGTCCATAGAGATGATTCCATTCCAAATTGGGATTCTGCCACGTCTCCAGTAACACATCTTACTTTGTCCATATCAATTTCAGAAAGAATCTCTCGTTTCTTAAGAATATTCTTCAAACGGTCCTCCGCCGACATTTGTTTGTTAGGTCGCATCAAACAAATAACCTGTGAAACTTGTCCGCTTTTTGTAAGTTCCCTGAGAATGTAAACTCCCAGCGTCCCCGAACATCCGGTCACCAAAACTTTTGAAATGTCTTTAATATCGACCTTCCTTTGGTTTTGATTGCTTCTGATGTGCTCTGGAAGTTGACAATCTTGTTGAATCAGTTGCGTTACTTCCTCAGCCGTTGGAATGTTCTCTTTTTTTTCGCCGCCTTCAATAACTTGTGATAATGCATTTGTAAGTAGAGCAATAGTATTGCAATCTCTTAAAGCGCTTGCGTTAACAGTGGCTCGGTCTCCAAGACGATGTTGAATTGAGTTTTTAAGCTCTACAAACATCAGTGAGTCTACTCCATATTCTTGCAAATTACCGTTGTCGTCAATTACATCAGTTTCATCAAGCTTCAGTATATTCTGGAGTATAGAGCGCAATACAGTTCTTAAATATTCTTTTTTGGAGTTAACGCCCTCTATACTGTCATATTGTTCCCAGAATTTATCCGAACTTATGTAACTGGCATTGGTTCCCGCAGAACTATTTCCGGATTTCCAAACACGATCATCAAGAACCGAAGAAATGTACGGAATAAGTTTAGCCATAAGTACAAATGACTCAATGTTTATGACCCCGGTTTGAATTCGATGTGATTTGAGAATATATTCCAACGCAGTTAGTCCATGTATGGTAGATAATGGCTTTATACCAGCAAGTTCCGCTTCCGCAGCAATTCCAACTTCACCCCACTGACCCCAATTTACTGTTGTAGCTGGTAATCCGACAGAATGCCTGTATTGGGCAAACGTATCTTCGAAATTGTTCCCAGCGGAATGATTGGACTGACCAGGAGATCCAAACAAGGACGCCATCGACGAAAACAATATGAAGAATTCTAGGTTCAAGTTTTTCGTCAATTCGTGCAAATTTAGGGTTCCATCCACTTTGGAACCAAATGTACTTGAGAGGCTATCCCATGTCTGATTTTCAATTAAGCCATCTTTTATCGTCCCAGCGGCATGCATCACACCTCTCAAACATGGAAATCCCATTCTACCAATTTTCACTTGGATCAGCTCTTTACATTGCGTATAATCACTAACATCAAGTTGAACAGCGTGAACATTTACATTGTTCTCCGTGTTCAACATATCGATAGACTGTTGCATTTGTTTTGTTGGCAAATTTCTTCCAGCCAAAAGTACATGTTTCGCTCCTTTCTCCACCATCCACTCACAAACCACAAAGCCTATTCCTCCAAGACCCCCAGTAATTAAATATGTCGCTTGCTTATTGAACATCGGAGTATATATTTCACTCTCTCCATTTCTCTGTCTAATTTCTGGCATGATGCACACAACTTTGCCAATATGCTTAGCCTTTTGCAGGTACTGCAGCGCATCTCGAATGTGTACAGAGTCGAATCTCACGTATGGAATTGGGGTGACCACATTCTTTGCTGTCATCTGAACGACCTCACCCATAAGTCGATTCCATTCTGAACGATCCATCGAAGAAAGATCTACTATAGTATATTGTACATCTGGTCGAAGCTTGTAAACATCTTCCGGTTGCCAAATGGATAATTTACTCATTTCCACAAATCGTGCTCTTTTGGCGCATGCCTTGAGAGTAGCCTCCTTGAACCCTTCGCTTGTTAATGAATTGAGTACAACGGTAACACCTTGGCCTTGTGTCAATTCAAGAATTTCGTCTCCATAATTTGTATTTCGTGAATGGAAGACATGCTCAATACCCAATGATCTCAGGTAATTCTGTTTCCTTTTGCTTCCAGCCGTTGCTATTATTTTCGTACCGACACTCTTGCAAATCTGGATGGCGCTCAGTCCCACTCCACCAGAGGCTGTATGGATGAGAACAGTATCTTGACGTGTAATTTTTGCGACATCTAATAAACAATAATAGCTTGTTGCATACACTGCAGGTATAGTGCACGCGTCAGAAAGAGTCATTCCTTTGGGAACTGGGCAAACATCCTTTTCGTCAAGTTTAATATGACTAGGGAGAGCTGAATTGTTTATATTTACGCCAAAAACTTTATCCCCAACTGACCATCTTGAAACTCTGGATCCAACACGCTTTACAACTCCAGCAAAGTCGAATCCCACTGCACTACTATGTTCAAACTCATCTGAAGGCTTGATTACGTTTAAAACGTCTTTAAAATTAAGAGCCGATGCCTTCACCTGGATTTCCACTTGCATCTCCTCCAGAATAACTGGATCCAATGTTCCAAACTGCAAATCAGCGATAGTGTTCGTTTCTGGCAAAACCAGCTGAAATCTGTCTGAGCCACTGGGCAATTTCAAATCTAGCAATGTTGGTTTCACTGGTTGTATCTTAGCAATGTATCGACCATTGTCATGATAACCCACTTGGAATTCATTGTTAACACTCCACAGCTCGTAAAATACCTGTTCCCCAATACCAATTTCGTCTTCCTTTGCCCCAATATCGACAGAACGAACTAAAAGCTCCATTCTCTCATTTAACAAAGCTTTGTTGAATCCCCAAATTGTACTTGGGTGAAAGTAAGACAAGTCATTATCCTCCACTGCAACCACTCCATTAACAAGTGCAGTGATTTTTGGGCTTTCTCTCTGTTTCATTTTTAGAACTGACTTGATCATGTTAACGTAAGGTCTCAGAACAGTTTCCTGAGTTGTACGACTTTTATCCAATGACCAACACCAAACAATGCCCTCAATCTTGCCTTCCCCACAACTCTCCATGCAATCCATCAACTGACAAAAGTCCTTTTCCGTTTCCTGACCCAATTCGAATTTCCATTCCTCCTTTGTTTTCAGCTGGTGGAAACTCTCTCCACGTCTTACAACAACTACCCTCCTGTTTCGCATCCTTGAAATATGGCGCAACAAATAGTTGGATACGGGACTACCATCAAAGTGGTACAATATCCAGAAAAGTTTCTCTTTGGTGCTTTTTTCAAGACAACGTCGAGATTCCAGTAACAGATTGTCATTGTACTCAAGACATTTATAAGTTGATATTATTGAATGAGCTCCATTCAAACATGAAAAGCTCCCAGCCAGCTGTAAACCACACTTTTCTAAAGTTTCCACCCATTTCTCGAGTGAAAGTGCGCAATGATTTGGCCTCAACTCTAAATCCTCGAATCTCCAGAAACCGTCCAGCAGCCCAAACAGATATGTAATGGGCCCGCTAACTTTTGTCTGTTCGAGCAAGTTAAATGAACCCCCAGTTCTGAGAAGGGTTCTCACATTTGCAAAAGTCTCTTTCAAGTCTTTCGTCGCATGAACCACGTCAGATGCTATAATCAAGTCATAATACTTTGGTGTAAATCCTTGAGCAATGGGATCTTCCTCAATATTCAACCTTTTGAATTTTATGTGCTTCAAGTGAGGTTCCAGTAGCTTTTCAGCTGCAACAAAGAAAGCAGGTGAAAGGTCGGTGAAAGAATACTCAAATTCCATTCCCACACTTATCAAATCGTCTATAAAGTTTTGAGTTGTCGAGCCCGTTCCAGCACCAATTTCCAGAACTCGGAGTATTTTCCTGTCACTAGACGAGCAGTGACTTTTTAAATGTTTGAGATAATGAGTCATGACTGAGGAGCCAAGTTGGTTAAATTTAAATATGGTACCATGGTTTTCATAAAATCCAGTGACGGAAGGACCTTCCTCTGGAAATAACACTGGTAAAGCTGCTTGTACTCCTGTCAATATTTTGCTGTAGCTTTCTCCAGTCTTTTGTAAAATCAAAGCGGAGTTAAATCGTTTAACAAGCTCATCTTTTAAATGTGGAGAGGAAAGTTGGTCTTGAATTTCCGACATGGTTGGTGGAAGTCGAACAACTTGCCATGAACACGTTTCTTTTTGTTTCTTCAAAATTTCTTCTTCCTCTAAAATTCCCAATATGTGATGGAAAAGTTTGCTGAATTCTGGCTTAATTTTTAGCATTTTCTGAAGTTCATCCTCTTTAAAAACATCATGCAAAGTAGGTTTCCATCCACATTCGTATAAGCAACGAATGTAATTTAAAAATATCAACTGATCCAAATTAAGTACAATTTCCTGCATCTCAGGGGACACCTTGTTAAACTTTTCATCTAGGTCGTCTTTGAATTGTGTATCAAATACGCTGTCTTTGTTGTACAAGGACAAATCGTGACGGTACTGCGAGGGGCCTAATTTGGGACGCCATGACTCTTCCCATAAATCTGGCCTTTTGGATGTCTGCTGTTCCAAAACTGCTTCAACTGCTTTGACAGTCGTTTCAATAAATTCCACTTCAGACATAACAGCTAGCATAGTTCCGTTGGAATCCAATAGCATTGTGGGTGAGCTTTCATTTCCATTACTTCCGGTTTTACTTTGAACATGAATGTACCTCGCTCCAGAAGAGGATTCATCGGTGCAATTTGAAAACCACAGGAGCTTTCCAATTTTAATAGGAACAAAAAGTTTCACTTCCGTTTTCTTCGCTATCTTCTGCATCATAATTGCTTGAATCATGGCGTCAAGTATAACAGGATGAATTATGTGTTCACCAGAAAGCATATTAAGTTCCTGTGGAAGCTTCACTTTAGCCAGTAAGGTACTCTGGTCATCATTTTTCCAGATGTTTTCAATGCTCCGGAATGCTGGACCAAATTTTAAACCAACTGATGCCAGCTTTTGGTAAACTTGAGAGTTAGCTTCGTGATCCACTGGTTTATTCAAAGTTTCAAAGAACGCCTCCTTATCAAATTGTAATTCCTGTTGTTCTTCGGCAGTGGGAATAGGTGAAAATGTTGCCGTAGCGTGCTCCAACCATTTGGATGAGAAATCTGATTCTTGCCGATGGAATATTTTGACTGTTACATCATTCCAGTCGTTTTCGTTGTCGTGAGATGTATTAAAATCTACAACAGTTTGCAGTTGAACTGTGGAGGATTCATGTAAAGCAAGTGGGGCTTTGATGATCAAATTTTCCACTTTCATTGGTCGGTTGGGTTTTCCTAAAGAGTCAACGAAGCCTTCCACAGTTGCCAGACCAGCAGCGAGAGACATTTCAAGATAACCTGCTCCAGGAAACACAACAGTTTGTCCGATGGTATGGTCTTTTATGTATTCGTGGGATCTTAAATTTACTCCACATTGGAATAATTTGGTTGATGATGCATTTGGAATGAGGGAGCCGACAAGAGGATGGATCGTGTTGCCTGCTACCTGCAAAAGTTCCGGCCAGAATTTCTTTCCAATGAATGGATAGTGGGGTAGACGAACCTTCTTCCGGCTATAAAACTGGTCAAGTCCACTCCAATCTACACTGATGCCCTTCACGTACAATTTACCAAGCGTTGTCAAAATGGTATCCCAGTTGTCTGACTTCCTTTTCAAAGAGGGCAGACATAAAAGACTGCCCTCACTATTCATCATGGTCAATGCACAGAGAATAGGTTGCGGTCCAATTTCAATGAATATTTCACACCCAAGTTCCACAGCCTTTTTACTCGCATCCAGAAAGTTGACCCGGTCCCTTGTGTGCCGAACCCAATATTCAGCATCTACCTCCGTCGGTGGAATTAAATTTCCCTCCATTCCAGATATGAATTCACATTTTCGGACATTTATGGGTTTGTTAACAGTCGCAGCCACATTTCTATAGCTGTTTAACATTGGATCCATGTATTTGGAATGAAATGCGTGGGTGGCGGCAAGTACAATGCATTTCATATTTAGGTCAGTGAGATATTCTGAGAATTCCAAGATCACATCAGAATCTCCAGCAACAACAGTTTGCGTACTGGAATTGATTGCTGCGTAGTCCAATGATCTCTTTACGTCGTTCCCAACGAACTTAATCATTTTCCCTTGAACTTCTTTGTAGTCTGCTTGAACGACCAACATTTTCCCACGTGGTAGCTCATCAATTAGCCTGCTTCTCTCAGCAACAAGCATGATGGCATCTTCAACAGTTATAATGCCAGCGCAGACTGCAGCAGCAAACTCACCCAAGCTGTGTCCCAACGCGTAGTCTGGCTTCACTCCCCACGACTCCCACAATTTAAGCAGTGCATATTCCACACAGAATATGGATGTCTGACTATAAATTGTACGGTTTATCTCATCTTGGCTGCTATCACTATTTGACCATAATACGCTTTTTAAGCTGATACTATATTTTTCATGAACAATTTCGTCGCAGTAGTCAAAGTGCATTCGAAAAATAGGACTGTAGTCATACAACTGCTTTGCCATTCCAGGATACTGAGAACCTTGTCCAGTAAAAAGAAAGCATACTTTGGCAACAGATTCGACAGAAGCTTCTCCACTGACATACATTCGCTCCTTAAGGCTAACCACAACGTCTTGTTTACTCTTGGCAATGATGGCCACCCTGTTGCTGAAATTGGCTCGTCCACAGTTCATTGAATAGGCAATATCCGATAAGTTCTCTTCGCTAGTTTCAATATAACCTTGAAACTTTTTTAACAAAACATCCAAAGCTTCCTCAGTTTTTGCGGAAATTTTCAAAATGTGAAGCGGCCTTTCCATCTTAGAGTTTAGAGCAAGTGGCTTTGGCGTTAAGATTTGTGGTGGTTCCTCCACGATGACATGTGCGTCAGTTCCCGTAATTCCAAACGAGCTAACCCCTCCAATTCTACGTTTTCCCATTTCCTTTTTCCACTCCAAAGTCTGAAGAGGGATGACTGCAGGGACAGCTTCCAAGTTAATAGATGGGTTCAATGTAGAAAAATTTATATGCGCAGGAATAGTCTCATGTAGCATAGCCAGTACTACTTTCATGATACCAGTGATCCCCGAACATGACTCAGTATGCCCCACATTCGTTTTAACTGATCCAATCACCAACGGCTCTTTCCTCAAAGGAGACTTGTAAGCTTTTGCAATTGCAGCGACCTCCATTGGATCTCCGACAACAGTTCCAGTTCCATGAGCCTCCACGTACGATATTTCTTCCGGTTTTACCTCCGCATCCTTCAATGCTTTTTGCATGGCCGACGACTCACATTCGATTGTGGGCGTGCCGATGCTTTTGGAAACTCCTTCCTGTGCCACAGCAGTTCCTCTTATCAGTGCCCAAATGTTATCCCCATCCTTCAGTGCATCTGAAAACCGTTTGAGTACAAGGACTCCACAACCCTCCGCCCTTGCGAAACCATTTGCATCCTCCGAGAACGTTTTTGAGTGGCCATCTGGAGACACGACCATGGGCATAACATCTTTGTCAAATGGGTGAAGTATTAAATTGACACCTCCAGCCAACGCAAGATTTGTCTCTCCACTTCTCAAACTCCGACAAGCCAAATGCACTGCGACCATCGATGAACTGCACCCAGATTCTGTTGAAATGCTTGGTCCAGTCATTCCCAAAAGGAATGAAATTCTCGCAGCCGCCGCTCCAATAGAATTTCCCATATAAGTTCTATAAAATTCAGCTATTGTTGAATTCATTACAATATCATTGTAATTATTTGTCCATGACCCCAGAAAAACCGAACCGGATGTTCCACGAAGAGAATGGGGATCAATGCAAGCATCCTCCAAGCCTTCCCACATAACTTCGTGTAGAAGTCTGTGTTGGGGATCCATGAACAAGACTTCCTTCGGGGAGACACCTGTTAATGAATTACTTGCAATTTATGTGATTTTCGAATAAAATGACTGAGTATTTTCAAAAATATCTTGCAAGTAGGCCATACATACCAAAAAACTTGGCATCAAATTCATCCACAGGAACCTTTAGAAATCCAGCATTTGTTTTCCTCGCATCATTTTTGTGCATGCTGCACTGCTCCGGCATCCATCGAAATGGGGGAGGATTACATGTTCCATCTTTTCCCTGGAAAAGTAGTTCCCAGAATTCCTCAAGGTTATTGGATCCCGGGTAGCGACAACTCATCCCAACTATAGCAATGGGCTCTTTGTTGTATGCAGGCACCGAACTTTTTAGTAGTAAAGGCGATGAAGATGCTAGAAGACCGGTTGTGCAACGTTCCAATAAAGGCGTTACTTGTTCATCCAGAATTTTCCGCAGGTAAATAGCAATAAGTTTGCCAACGAGTCCACTTTTCCCATAAATCTCAAAATTCCCTGTTTCGGTAGGATAATCGACTAAATTGATAGTTGAGATGTCTTGCTCAAAACTATGGTAAAACAAAATTATTTAAAATAATTTGAAAGTTAGTCGACTCGATTCAATATTTCATAACATAAGTCATCTCACATTGTCACATTACCACATAAAGTCATAATTCGACTCAATTCAACAATTTATATTACCCGATCAGTAGTGCTTTTCCAGGCTTGAAAGCAATGTTATATTTAGCATTCAAAAAGTCTGTGCTTTGAAATTCACATGCCAGCCATTTCTTCAAATACACTCCAAGTCCAGAGCCTACTTTGACAAAAAAACAGCAATATAATATAAATCTCATATAAAATATGCATGCGGGTAATGCAGTTAATGGTTCATTTTCTTTCGACATTTATCCAGACATGTTTATCTTTATCATTTATTTTTGTTGTGCGTCACAAAGGAAAGGATCGGTTGGTCAGAAAAGTTTAGCTTTCACTGTAGGTATGCATGCCAACATTTTGTGCTTATAATATATACCATTAACGTTGATGCCGAAATTTAAAAGACCGCCTGTAACAGCCTTGAAAATGTCTACAGATGGCTTGAAAAGGAAAACAAAAGCATGATCATCATCCTCCGAAAGCAGGATACTTTCAGTTTCTCTGGAAAAAATGTCATCGCAATTTTTCACCACTAACATGGATGGCGACAAGTAAGCACACTTTTCAAAGGAACTCAAGGCCACAAGAGAATACAGCTTGGAGTAGTCCTCCAAATTCAACCTGGTCAAGTTAAGGGTTTCTTCGAGATAAAACACAAAGTCAAACACGTAGTGCAGTGCTTCCCTGTAAATCAGACAGAGGTTCCCGATCCCGATTACAAACTTCGAAGACTGATGTATATTATATGACATATGAGATTGTGTATGCACACATGGTTAATATTATGTTAAAATTACTTGAAATGAGGAGAGATTTCCGGTGACGCAACAACTGCAATCCTACGACTTGTATAGGATCTTCGTAGAGAGTAGCAGAGGACTAATGCTTTCCGGACATCCTCATCCGAGAGCACGGATGTAACCCAGGCTTGATTATTAAAACCTATTTAAATTATTTCACCCAGAAATCCTAACTATTTAACTGGATAAATAAGGAGCAATTTTTTCCCTGGCAAAATATATTAGGACAAAAGGATTTTAAAAATTGTATTGTTTTTTTAAAACAAATATGTTACTAAATACCAACCGAGGATATTGCTTGCAAAATGGTTGGCTTTTATGTTAATGGGATTGAAAAATGTAACTTGTATAAATTGGACCGAATAAATAAATAAATAAATACAATTATCTTACCAAACATTTTGTCATGTATGTTAAACGCCGCACTTAAACGTGTAGATCTTAATTAAAAGTTGAGCTAATTGTAATTCAAAAGTTTTATGAACGATATCCAATGACTTTGAAACAGACACTCAGGCCACAAATGGATTACCACAACGTTTTTATATCAATTCAATTTTTACATTCTCAATACTGTGAGACTGGAGCTGATTTAAGGAAAAAACTGATCATATTTTTAACAAGCATCATTTTCCGGATAATATTAGTCCGTATATGATCCATACACGTATAAATTTAAAAATCACAGTTTATTTTCTCAATCCATTTTACTTATATTTTTCCTTAAAAATCAACGATAATTTTTGAATGCGCACGAATTCATTGATCTGTATCTAATTTTACATTGAATATAAAGCAAATCAACTTATTAATCCCAGCGCTTTTCCTACGCCTCCTCCTTCGGCTGGTTTCAGACGAAAACTGAAGATATGGCAAGAAGTAGTTGTTTTTTCGTATAAACCAAAGTTTTTCGTCATATTATACAACGGCCATGAAGTTTCGATCATGAGTTTTCAACTTTTTGTAGCCCCACGTGCACTAAGAGCTGAAATTGACGTTTTCGTTTGGATGAGATAACCCTTATCTGTTCTAACGTCATTCCAAGGAATGGAAATTACCACGAAATTTGTATAGTATTATTAGCATTCATAAAGTAAACCAATTTCACATCAATTTCATGCATCAAGCAAATGTACTTTGAGGAAAGGTGCATAAAAGGAAAAATTTGAATGTTTTTAAACTGATTTTGAGTTGAATTAGTTTTTAAGAAAATCACATTTTAGAAATATACATTTTGATTAATTTGTACTCGTATTTTACCTGGCAATGAAGTACGCAGTCATATGTATGCCTGCAGGAAAATACACGTTAGTGATAACAATATAATAATCAGTCTATCAAATAATTATGCATATTATAACTACATGTGTTTTCCCACGCTATTTCCCTTTCCCTTGATGTCATGACTTTTCAAGTCTAATAATTGGATTCCCAAAATTCCCACAAATTGAGATCATATTGAGTCTTTTCATTAAAATAGTGTTTCTAAAAATCTTTCGGGTTGTTATTAAAGTTATACATAAGCACTTCTGATTATGATGAAAACTGATTTCTTGCCTTGGTACCTGAGAAAAAATCCAAATAACATTTGAATAATAGTTGTTAAGCAAACTCGATAATAATTTAATTTACAGATTCATTCGATTAAGAACAAATTCCCGACAGGCTTTTTAATTACCGTAGTTTAAACTTTTTTTTCCTGTACATGAGGTATGCTAGTAAGCAAAAAGTTTTGCATTTAGAATTGAATGAAGAATAAGTTGAGTTTAAGGTACTTTTATTAATACTATTTTTCAAGAAAACACGTTTAATTACTCTAATGACTGAGCTTGACTCTTTATTTACATGAATGACTGAATTACCAGAAATGAACAATTGTTGTTTTATTTATAGTATGATTGTTGATCGTAGTTCTAAGTTCATTTCAGATTTTTTACTTGCAATTGTCATGTAGCGTTTCAGCTAGAAAGAAGTGGTATAACAAAGTCTTGTTTTATTTATTGTTTTGATAAATATTTTGACCCTGTTTTGGTTGTTCGTTCAACATTTGATAAATTATTGATTAAATAGTATTTAATAAGTTTTAGAAAAAGTCTTTAAAATGTCATAATGTCGATTTTGCTATCCAACATTTCTACCAAAAGCAAAAACCGCAGGTTCGCTGAAGAACGCGTGTGAAATACACAAACAATCTTCCAGTTATTCAAATCTTTTCCATGAATGTCCAAGAAAGCCAAATGTACATAAGAATGTAAAATATCATTTTTGAAACTTGAGTTCACTGAAACTAATGGAAAATACTATGTGTCATGCATTGCAGTTACAGGTTGCTTGGAAGTAGTAGTTTTAGAAAATCAACTGTGATATCGTGTATAATTGGGTTACAAAAATGGGACTCTGGAACTACAGCAGTTTTATGAGAGAATGCCAGGCGGGGTATTTCGACGAAAAATATAGCTTACATGCCTTACGGAACTAAAATAATCATGTTAGATATTTTTTCGCTATATTATCATGCATCTATTTATTATGGCAGAATCATGCATTGTACAATCAGCTTATCGTTAGAGAAATGTTACAGAAATTTTAATATTTAACATAAAAATGTTCATTTACATACTTTACATACTGAGATACTTGTGAAGTCATATTAAAGCAGAAAAGCGTCTAAACGTGGACATATTTGAGATTGGTCATGCTCAACAAGATTTTTCATTTCTTCTATCTATATTTCATGGGAAAGAATATTATATCTGTATGTTTCAAACGGATATGTTAAATCAAATATTTTATATCATATGTTAAGGTTAAAGCAAGTATATTTGGTGTACTGAAATAAATGTAAAATAACCTTGCGCAAGAATGGAGTTTTTATTAGATAGAAGACTACATAAACATTGAAAACAGTTCAGCAAATGTTGGCCTTCTTTCAGGAGACTTGTGCCAACACGTCTCCATAATTGAGTATCTAATTAGTAAAGTAAATTATTTAAAATCTAAAACATGCATACTAAGCTGACACCATGTTTACATTTTTTTTGGTAATTTACTTACATGTTCTTTTCACCATACTTTGGTTCGCCCAACCTTAAACCTCGATCCAACAATACAGTAAAATTCGGATCCCAATTCAACCCAGGATACGGTGCGTCCCCCAAACTATAAATTTCCCATAATCTTACCCCGTAAGCCCAAACATCACT
>JAQFXM010005851.1:0-14217 GCA_034693345.1 Entomobrya multifasciata | reverse complement strand
AGAAGAGGGACCTGGTGACTTTATGATGGATGATGTTTCCAATGACGAGGAGCTAAGTAGTGAATCAGTTGTCAACAAAATTGGAACTGGACGAGATTCAAGTAGCGAAGGAGTTTTATTTGATGATCCACCAGTAAACGAGGTGGACGTGGGAGACATGGCGTCGGGTTCTAAAATATCACCGGTGCCCATTACGGAGGAAGGCGACACAATGAAAGATGTGTCTGAAAGTGCGGAGGAGGAAAAGGTTAATGATGACCTTATTGACAAGGTTAATTGATGATATATTATTTTTCAAACCTCCCGTATTTATTTTGGACTAAACGAATAAGCAATGATGGTCGTGAGGTTTTAATTGAAGGTGATTGATTGATTAATTCGTAGGCATCAAACGCAGCCATGGAGGTCGATGACGCAAATGAAGGCACTGAAACTGTTTCAGTTTTTAGTATATTTCCAGGAGTTGTTGCTGAGGTAAATTAATTTCAAAAATGGTTCACAGTACTTAATTTTGGTATGTCCATGTCCGTAGGTGATTAAAGTAATCGGTTTAATTGCTTTTGCTTTCAATAAATTGTTTTATTTAGGCTCTTCCCCATGTTTTGAAGCAACTTGCCAAGATAGAGTTACTTAATTGCCGTGTAGTTTGCAAGGATTGGTGTGGGATAGTTGACCTTTATCTGGAAAATCGCCCTGTTTACTATCCATATCGCCATGATGTCACCAAGGAAAGGAATTTGAGAAGTATATGGGAAGCAGACTTGCCTTCATCTGACAACTTACCTGTTATCCGGTTCCCAATGGCTACAACATTAACTGACTTGGGAAAGGATTTCGAGGAATCGGCAAGTTACCTATGTACGGCAAGACCCGTTAGCCTGGAATCAAAAAACTTGCTTTGTGCTCGATTTCAAACGGCAGTGTCCCTGTCTCATTTCAGAAAAGAATTTGAGAAATCGCCCAGAAATCCGTTCGTTGGCAGACTAGTTAGTTTGGAACCAGCAAAACTTGGAGCACCTGTGTACTGGAAAGAGGCAAAGGAAATGGCATCGAAATTGGGGAAGCACATTTGGAGATTGAAAATTTATACTCCCGGTCATGATGTATGGAAATTTTACGACTTTTATAAAGGTGTTCAACAATTTCTGCAGATGGTACCAGAGCTCAAGTATTTGGAAATTGAACATGACAGGCGATACACCAGTGACATAAGTTATGAAGTTAGGAAAAGATTTTTTCTAAATTTTGTGAACCAAAATCCATTACCCAACTTGCCCCAGTTGCAAACACTTGTGCTTCCACCAAGGCTTGAGAATGTTTTAAGAGTGGTTCTTCTGCAGAGATATGGAGCACAAGTTGGGAAAATTGTGTCGGATTTTCAAGAATGGAATGGCACTCCAGCTTTAAGGTTATCCGAACTTGGGATAATAAATGTACCAACTTATGAAAGTCTGTCGGATAAAGTTTTCACACCCATGCAAGCTGTAAATCTGCAAAAATTGGAGCTGCACTTCAGCGTACAGGATTGTTTGTCTGTCAACCAGCTTTTCAAGGGTCTTCAGAAATTTACTTCGTTGAAAGCGGTAAGCATTTCATTCGTGCCGGATTGCTGTCAAATATCAACTTGTATAGGTTGTGATGAATGCTCTAATTACCTGCCTGCCACATTAACCCGAAACTCTGCAAAGGCGCTCCTACCAATAATTTTGCCTTCAGTGGAGTCCTTTAAATTGGCGACCATTTCACCATGCTTGACATTCCAGTTTTTGAGGTCCCTACCCCAGCTGAAGTACTTCCATTTGAAATGTGAAGTAGGAAACCTTCTTGGAATTACTGATATTGAAGAAGACATTGGTATGGAACTCAAAAATTTGGTTTGTGGAAAGAATACCCAACTTTGGAAGTTACACCCGACATTAAAGCAAGTCAAAATAAACGACGGGATGGAATATAACAGGCCGCTAGTGATGAGGAGCAAAAACCCGTGGATTAGTCGCTTTGATGAGGTAAAATGCTCGGATCGCTTTGTTTACCTGTTTATCTATTATAGCAGTTTCCAATATGTTTCCAGAACTTATTGCGCAAAAAAATTAGTTTTACAATAGTGAAGGTTCTTGGCTTGAATTAATTTCAATCATTTAAATTGTTTTATTTAGG
This sequence comes from Entomobrya multifasciata, assembly GCA_034693345.1. Lineage (NCBI taxonomy): Eukaryota > Metazoa > Arthropoda > Collembola > Entomobryomorpha > Entomobryidae > Entomobrya > Entomobrya multifasciata. The sequence goes on along the minus strand of JAQFXM010005851.1, from coordinate 12,060 downwards.
CTCTTCCCGATGTGTTGAAGCAACTTGCGAAGAAAGAGTTACTAAGTTGCCGTGTAGTTTGCAAGTATTGGTGCGAAACAGTTGACTTTTATCTTGAGAACCGCCCAGTTTGTTATCCGTATCGCCATGATGTCACCAAGGAGAAGAACTTGAAAAATTTATGGGAGGCGGATTTGATCTCATCGGATAACTTACCTGTTGTCCAGTTTCCAACGGCTACAACATTAACTGCCTTAGCAAAGGAATTCGATGAACCACGAAATTATCCATATGCAAGACGTGTTACCCTGGAATCTAATAACTTGCTTTGTACTTCGTTTCGAACGGCAGCGTCCCTGTCCAAATTTAGAAGGGAATTTAAAAAATCTCCAAGAAATCCGTTTGTTGGCAGACTCGTAAGTTTGGAACCAGCAACGTTTGGAGCAACTGACAAGGTATAGTCTTTTGGTGCCGCTCCGAGTCCAGCATGCCACTATGTGAAAAATATTCGTAATTAAGTGCAAATTAAATATTCGTATTCATTTATCTGTAAAACGAACATTTGATATACTTGTAATTATTCTGCATCTAGTCCTATGCCATTACAATAGTATACTGCATGTTAGCTATTTTTTTACACATGATATTTTATTAAAGATGCTAGCTATTAAATGATTGGTCCGAGTTATACAGATCATTTAACTGAAAATATGTTACAATTCGGCTCTAAAAAGTAAACATTTCGTCTCTAGTTTGGCACCAGAAAAGTCTGTTCATTATTTGATTGGAATGACTACCATCAAAAAGTATATCTCAAACTGTTTGTATGTTTGGCTAATAAAATATTCAAAGATCATATATTTTCAATACAATTTTGTCAAAAATTGTCTCTTCATGAGTCATGGTATGCGTATTTAACTAGAAACTTTGTCTAGTAGCCTGCAAGCTACCATATATGGAGCGTAGGGCTAAACGTAGCTAATTGGTGACCGTGTAAAATGTTCGTTTTACAGAAAAATGAATACGGATATTTAATTTGCACTTAATAACGAATATTTTCCACATAGTGGCATGTTGGACTCGGAGCGGCACCAAAAGACTATACCTTGTAAGCTTTATTCAGAGTTGAAACACTTGTTGTACGATGAACGTTGCATTTTCAGACTCATTGGAAATATATACAAATACTGATTTCATAACCAAAATTTTAATATGTAATAAGTTTCAAGTATAATTTTTTTTAAATCGTTGACTTAATGAAACAGGAGACGAAGTAAAGTGTTCCATAAATGCAACAATGCAAGCATGAAAGCAATAATTTAAAATGATGATAACAGAACCAGTTCCAATGGTTACTCAGCATGTATATGAGGTGTTTCTAGTTTCCATGATATGATAAATGAATCATCGTTGAAATTCAAGCCAATTTTTTATTCCAATAATACATATTTCAAAATAAAACCTTAAAATCTTTAAAATATTTAAGTGAGACGTTAATTTCTAAAGTACATTATTAACTCTACAAGAAGAAAATTGTTTAGAATTTAAAAGTTTTTCCTACTCTTACAATATGTTGCATTATACGAATATAATATTTAGTTTTTCTTGCATAAAGTTTATAATGTGTCACAAATTTTGTTGGGTATGTCATCAAGTTTGTCCAGCGTATCAGCAAAATCTTCTACTTTGAAAGCATGGTCAGATTCATTGCCAGCAATTATATGAAGTTCAGTTTCATTCAAGTTTGGTCCGACTCCCATCGAAAATGTTTTAACACCTAAATCGGTCAAGTGCTGAGCCCAAATTTGCGTTGCTGAGGGGTTATCTGACTCGCTTGCCGAGATATAAAGTAACGCTTGTGGAACATTTTCTCTTGCGTTATCAAGTAAATGTGCAAAAGCCAATTGCAATCCCAAGTGGGCATTGACAAGGCTGCCATTCTGATCAAGAGCTGAAAAGATAGTTGCGCGTAACTGGTTATTTAAGTATAAGTCTTGGCTTTCGGACAATGGGTAAAGGTGATCCACCTCGTCAGAGAAAGTGACAACAGATGTTTGAGTGTCAGAGTTTTCCATCCAATCATCAGTCAATAGATTGATAAATCGTAAAAGAAAGGAGTAATTATGGGGATCAATTTTGTTTGATCTCTCAACCAAAATCAGTAGGTCGTTTTGTTTGGGACAAATCTCAGCCTCTTTATTGGAGTTTCGAGTTGTTTTGGAATTTTTGGAATGTTGTTTACCATTGCACTCACAAATATATCTCATTTTGTGGCTTTCCGCATGAGTTTTTAGGCTCATATTACCCCCATATATTGCAGATACTTTGGTTGCCGGAGTTATGTTCTCACCCAAGTGTTCATCATTCCAAACTACCCATTCTTGAAAAGGAGAGCCCGACGTCCAGGTAAAATTATGAGTTGTCGTGTTGTAACATCCATCGATCCAAAACTCACTAAATCCAGAAACAGTTTCTCCCACAAATTTCTCCAATTCTATCCATTCGTCCAGCGTTTCAGGTCTGGCAAGTCCCGAGTCGTTTCCAAATAAGTTGCGGCAATGGAGTTGGGCTGTGGTCCAGTCTGCCTGTTTATAAAATGTCACATATATTTAATAACGAGACTTAATAACGTTTATGCAAGAATGTAGTTTAATGTAAAAATTTAACTTAATACTTACATTATGTTGACTTAGGTAAAATTGTTGATTTTCCGTCTTTCCAGGAACCGATGAAATAAAGTTGGTCGAATTCTTGTCGTTACCAAAGACCATCGGAAGCAACGCCAGTAACCCTACTAGGTAAACAGGAAACATTTTGTTAAGAATCGGAAACTCAAGAGATTTACCACTCAAAAATTCTCAAATAATTTTACTATTATCTCTTTAGTTGTTACAGAGTCAAAGGTAAAGGGATTTGTGATATCGTTTTCAAACTGAAGTCAGCTTTTATTCAACGCCAGACGTTGTGCTACGTGTATAAAATACCTTGTTTTTAAAGTATTTTTTATCGAATAATCAATGACTCTAAACATTTGTTTATTTAAATATTATATGCAGAAATTTCGTGGATCACCTTGACATAACTACTTTGTTTTGTAAAAGTGGTTGGTTTGTTTTGGCAGCCCCATCGTCTATCATTGGAAGGCTTGTCCATGAATATTTAGAACTTGCAACACCAGAAACAGATGTACATCATTCTTTTGCATAAACATAAAATTACTACAATGTTGTTGTTTAACGTAAAAATTCAGTCAAATGGAGTAAACTTGAATACGAATTTTAAAAGCTGATGCTGAACAAATCCGAGAGAGCCCTGTCTGTTATTCAACCTTGCAATGTAGTTAAAATATATATTGCACGTTAAATTTTCACTTGTTTCATTAACGTTTAATCTCTTCTAAAAAAATACTTTGAGTCTCACATGAATAAATATGGATCATTTTAATGTAAAATGTTTTTCAGTTAACCAATAATTGTTGCGTATTTTTTGGTCCTTTTGCCAGGAAAAATTGTGTTTCAAAGAAGATGTATCCAAGCTAACATATAAAACATTTACTTTGGCAAGCAGTTGAGTCAGTTGCCAGATCGGTCAGCAGACCAATCTTTCAACTGATAATGATCCCATTTGACATACCTATACATAAACCTATCAGATTTCACTGAAAATCAAACGAAAAAGTTGTGTTTATGATGCAGTATTTTAACCAAAATGAAATTATTGAAAATTCACTCAAGTGAATTTTAAAATCTGATCTTGAACAAATGCGAGAGAGCAGAACAAATCTGTTATTCAACCTTGCAATGTAGTTAAAATATACATTGCATTTTAAATTTTCACTTGTTTGATTAATGTTTCGTCTTTTCTGAAAAAAACACTTTGAGTCTCACATGAATAAATATGTAAAGTTATATCTTAAGGTCAACATTTTGTCGGTTGACCAATAACTAATAATTTTTTATGTTCTCTTTTGGTCACTTTTCAGAAATGATTGTGTTTCAAACTCAACTTATCCATGCCAATACATAAAAAGTTGCCAGATTGGTCAGCCGGCCACTCTTTAAACTCATAATAATGATCCCACTAAACATAACTATGTATAAACCTACCAGATTTCATTGAAAATGAAATGAAAAAGTTATGTTTATGATGTAGTATTTAGACAAAAAATGTAATCAAAAATCGTTTGAACCAATATAAAAAACATCTTCAAATAAAAATAAAACACGTAAAACTGCCGTAAATTCCAAAAAGATTCTTACATATTACAAAAAAAATAACAAGCAAATCAGGACGATCAAAAATGGAAATTAGTATGCGGTTTTATACACCTCAATTTTGTATTTAGGTTGTAATGTTTTTACAAAGCCATATTGTAGCCTCTCTCTGGTGTAGGAAGGGAGGTTTATTTATCTAGATCTACACACATCGAGCATAATATAGATACATATTTTGTGTGTAACATATTCAATATATAACAGCTCTTTTTAATGATTACTTGACTCCTAGAAAGTGACTCAACTACAAAAGGTAGCAATATCACCGTTGCAAATCTAAAGTGGTTGGAAAATCAGATCAAAATGTTATAAAAATTTGTGGAATGGCATGAGTTCTTTTGTGCATGTGAATACAGATTTTATATTCAAAGTAGAATTTTAAAATTAAAAATAAGAGGCTGCCAAAGATAAAATCAACCGTGTGAAGTTGATCACAGTAATCAGTCAAAGAACCTTTCACTTTGGTCATACGGGAAAGATATAGGAAATTTGATCTTGACTACTGATCTAAAATGTTATTTTCAATTTTTGTCAATTCTTCGTGCATCCATTTAATTTGTTTGGTGAACATTTTTGATAAATTTAATATGCAAGGAGACTAAAATGAAACTAATGGTGGGCTTCGAATAAAAGCAGTTGCAAGACACGTCAAAAATCATTAAAAGATTTCAAACAAAAGACATAAATTTAGCATTTCATGCTTGCATTACTTTATTCTGATAAATATTTTTGAACAACATATAGACAATTTTTTTCAGAATTTTGTTTTTCCTACTATAATGACTCAAAATGCAGAGTTAGTCCCACTTTTTACTTATCGACATTGTGAATAATGTAACGTGGAAACGTAGTCGTTCTATGATCTTTGAGGTAGAAAACGATGAACTAATGACTAAAACATTTGTTAATTTAAGTTATATGCGGATATCTGTTGGATCACCTTGAAATAACTACTTTGTTTTGTAAAAGTGGTTGATTTGTTTTTGGCAGTCCCATAGACTCATACTTTCTATCATTTGAAGTCTTATCCATGAATATTAAGGACATGCAACACCAGAAAACAGATGTACATCATTCTTTTGCATACACATAAAATTACCAAAACGTTGTACTTAAAGGAAAAAATTCACTCAAGGTGAGTAAACTTGAATACAAATTTTAAAATCTGATCTTGAACAAATGCGGAAGAGCCCAGTCTGTTATTCAACCTTGTAATTTGGTTCTAAAAATATTTGAAGTGTTCCACTTTTCTGACTCTTTCTAGTTTTAATTAACTGTTTTTTGGGGTTCTTTTTTGTGTAAAACCTAATACACTTAATGTTGGGAGATGAATTTTCTGTTGCTTGAATGTTTCATAAGAAGTCTAAAGGCTAGAATAAAAAAACAGCTTTCATGAGAGCCTGATTTTGGAATATATTTTACTCTGAATTTAGTTGCATAAGTTAACTTCTTACATTTTTTGACTGGGTTTGTACAAATAGTTTCTTTATTTTTCATTGTTTTGCTGAAATTAACGATGTGTTTTTTTTCTGTCAAACATCAGTAGTAAATTATTAGCTCACTCGCAATATTACAGAAATTTTTAAAGTTTTTCCAGAAGTATTTTTTGAGTTTTCAGAAACAAAATTGATTTAGTTTTATCAGAGAATAACTGGGAAACGGACAGATGTTTCGATTATGCTTAAGCTGAGTGGGTTATTGTGAATATTGGTTAAAATGTGAAATCGTTCTTTGTAAAAACCTTTAAAATATATCATCTTTCTGGTAAAATGCTTCAAATTCTATGAATATTTTTTATATACAATCATTGTTGAGCTCAAACACATTAATAAATTAACTCTTACACTCATTAAAAGGTTTTTAAAACATATATTTAATTTGTCAATTGTTTTCAAATATTACACTTCACGCATGCATATTTTTTTTCAAAGGCACTGCCGATTTTATCAAATACATTGAACAGAATATAGTAAAAAATAAGAATCTAGTTTTTCTCTGCCATGAACATGTAGTATCTCGTTTTAGCTTGTCAACTAACATGTACCGCAATTTTTCATTTATATTATATGTTTATACATAATGTTCCATTTCAGATTTTATATCATCGTATTTAATGACGTTATTGGTTTAGTTTATGTCCGATAACAAAAGATATAAACAGATATACACAACAACACCAACATATGCTATTTACTTGTTTTATGAGAATCAAGACAATATTCAGGAAATTATTTCTGTTAAGCTGAACAAGAACAAATGCAACCCTAACTTCGCATTAAAACATTTTATGTTTTGCAGTTTTCATAACTCAGACGCACTAGTGTATATTTTACTAGTTAAAAAACGTTTAAACAAATTCTTGTTTTTCAATTCCATATCTGTTTATGAAGACGGAATACGACTCATAAATACTATCATTGCTGGAATACGCTCAACAAATTCTTAGTACAAATAATAAGTTTAGATGTAAATTACCGCATGGTAATTTCTATATTTGTTCGCCCTTTTTTGGTAGCCCAAGCGAGTCGAACTATCTATCACTGGAAGGCTTATCTATGAATATTAAGAACTTGCAACATCAGAAAACAGATGTACATCATTCTTTTGCATAAACATAAAAATACTAAAATGTTGTATTTTAACGTAAAAATTCACTCAAGTGGAACAAACTTAAATACGAATTTTAAAAGCTGATCTTGAACAAGTGCGAGAGAGCCCTGTCTATTATTCAACCTTGCAATGTGGTTAAATATATATTGCACTTTAAATTTTCATTTGTTTAAATTACGTTTCATAAAAAACTAATTCGAGCCTCACAGAAAGGAATATATAAAGTTGAATCTTATTACGCTCGAAAATTTAACGGTTGACCAATAACAAAAAACTATTGTGTACTTTTTTGATCCCTTTGCCAGAAAAATTTGTTTTACATAAACAACTTACCCAAGCGGACATATCCTTAGAATTTTAATGATCCCACTTAACATACATATGTATAAAACCACCAAATTTCATTAAAAACAAAATGAAAAAATTAAGTATATGATGTAATATTTAGACAGAAATGTAATACAAAATCATTTGACGCTGACGAACTTGGTTACTCACTCAAATGCTTACAAAAGTAAATGCTTTACGCATTAGATTGGCTAAATCGTCTCTGTAAAACAAATTGAAGAAAACAATTTTTTTTAAAGTTATAAATTACTTAAGAATAAGCAATAAAATCAGGATTTGTGCATATTTTTCAGTGAATCTGAAACTTCCAAGTCCATCGTAATATAAGTATGTCATATTCTCGATAAAGCGTAGTTATATTAAGTATGAAACTTTTTGAAAGTGATATAAACGAATCGCATTGCTGTGATGACTGTATTGATAAGCAAGATTTCATTTTTGTGTGAACTTAAAGTTCTCTCTCTCGCTCACATTGTCAAAATTATCATTTATATTTAACATGACTTCAGATACACTCGCTTGTTTACCGATTTATTATCTGCAGAGGAAGCTGAAGCCGTTGCTGAGAATGCTAAAAGACAACAATCCAAATACAAGGCTACCAAAGAAGATGGCAACCATTTCCTTGCCTTCGCTGTTAAAACTCTAGGACAATGGAGCCTGGATGAAACTAATTTCGTGTCTATTCTTGGAAAACTTATTGCTAGTGAAATAGGTGAACATCGTTTCTCAATTTTTCTCCGTCAGCGTATCAGTATTACAATTCAAAGAGGAAATGCGGCTTGCATGGGAACCATTCTAATCTCCCGCTCGTTAGAGGATTTTTTAAATTATGAATTTGTTATTTTTTCCAATGTGTAAAAAATGGTGAAATGTAAATAAAGTCCTATGCTAAATTTCACGTAATTGGTTAAATTGTATTTCAAAAATCTTTTTCTGTCGATTAAAATGTTCATGGTTTTAACTGAAAACTATGCTATCAAAATGAATTGTAAATTAGTATTTATAAACGTGGTCTTAGCCTTTCGAAATTCATAATTTTGTTTATTTTATAAAGAAAAAAAAGTTTTTAATTTCATTTATAGAATCAACCGAAATCAGGCAGATGACAGCATCCAGGTAAAAGATCCAAGTAAAGAAAGCATAGAGAACTCGATTAAGTACATCAGTCAGCATTTGCCTTCCTTTTCTATCTCGACACCTAAAATATTTCAATACAAACAGCACTTAGACACTCTTCAAATACACACACTTTAAGAACAAATAACAGGTAGTATTAAAACATATCACATACCATGGCATTTTGCCTCACAGTCGCTATTGTAGATTTGTCCATATTCCTTCTCCTGCATATGCACCCTCATATGAAATTTTGCTTGTCTAGATCAGAGAAGTATTTCATGAAAATGTGTAAGTTCCGATATTCCCTTGTTAGTTACCTGTTGTCTTAATCCTTAATATTGTATCCCTGATCAACCCTTAGAAGCATGATCAATTATGCCAGCGATTTTATTTAATTTCCAATCTCACTTCAACTCAAGTGCTTTGAACATGTGGAACATTTTGATACAGTGGTTAATAATTCCCATGCATTTTATACAACACTCAAACGTGGTATCAATGTAATATTTTGATTCCTGATAGCCAATTAAATACACACATTGAAGTTTCTAGTTTTCACCAGTCTGATTAGTATTTTCTTAACTTGGTCTATGCTAAAAGGTCTGTCCTCATTTCTTATGGAATATTTAACCTATAGTCGTAAAATATAATAATCAAAAGCTAGCTGGTTTTTGATACGTCGACATTATAATGAAAATTGTGAAAATATTGTGGTAAACATATATTCTTAAGGAAATAAAATCACTTATTCATAACAACTCAATATTCTTAACTTCTCACATTTGAAATGCGGAATGTGATCAAAATGAGAAGAATGTATGTTTCTGATATGCAACTACCGAAAGTAGCGAATCGTTGGATATAGATCAACGATTATGTATTTTTGTGTACATATATGTGTTTGCATGTATAAAAACTCTTGAGGAAAAATACTAAATATTTTTATGCATTTTCGTTTGTGGAATTTTATAAATAAACCTAGATGACAAGGGGAATACATTTCTATCCAAAATGTTTATTTTTGACAATATAATATGGCTTAAAATGTCTCACAAATCACACCACTCACTAGTATTGTGCATTGTCGTGGATAAAGGTACGAAGTGTTGTTTGGCAGACTATGAAATCGTAAACAAGTTTGATAGGAGAACTCATATTCGTCTTTTTTGTATGGAATATTTTGCGGTACTTCAGTTTCAGTGACGTTCCAAACGAATTGAGTTAGGTCCAATTTATCACGTCCAGATAACCAGAATGCTATTTATGCAACATAAAAAATATTTTTTGGTTATTATTAAATTTTTAATATTTTAAAATAAATTCGTCTGTAATAACCTCCGTAAAATATATCTGCTGAGTATGCTCGGTTAAGTGCATTAAATTGCCCTATAGTTTCAATAGACCCCAGACGCATTCCAAGGGATGTGCAGAAAATACTCGATGAATTCCAATCCTGTGTGTAAAATTAAACATTATTAGATTTGGTTTATTAAAGCAATTCTTTACCGAAATGATATATTTTTATTAATTACTTTACCCTGGCGTCTGTTTTGTCCTGAAAATATGATTTCCCCTCCACGGTGGTTACAAACTGTAACATTGACTTGGCAGCAGCTAAACCAGAAAAACATTTAAAAAATATTTTTGAAGGTATGTGTGTTCTATATTAACTTTAATTTGAAACATCTTTTGTTGGAATCCTGATTACCTAGTCTTCCTGGAATCAAATTTATTGGCACACGCATTGCCAAAAAAAGTACGGACAATATTATGAATAATTTTGTCACTTTAGAATAGTAGTTTTGTCCTTGGAGTAATTGTTTAGCTGAGGTGTAATTTCAAGTTATTGTTGACGTGTAATTTATTTATAACATTTTGATGTTTTGATGTATTTGTCCGTAATTTGTAATTAAATAGCAGCCAAGGCCCATGTGTCTATTTAGACACCTTTCGAAAGTGTCTGTATAAACAACCTGGGTGTCTATATAGACACCTAAATAGTTGTTTTTTGAAAGTGTCTACATAGACACCTAAAATGATAATAAAAAATGCATGGCTGCATGATTTATGTTAAATAGCAAAAATATAGAGTCAAAAATGCTTGATTTTCTGGCATAAAAACTTCAGGGAAACTCTGTAAATTTTCAGAGAAATTCGAGAAATAAGTTTTGATTATTTAGCTGTCTATATAGACACCCAATTTGTCTATATATATACTTTCGAAAGGACACTTGGGCATAGACTGAATTGGCTAATTTTTATGTCAGCTTTATAATCTTGACAGACTGGACATTCTAATGGATTAAAATGTGTGATCAATCAATTAATATGAGATTTGGTGTGTCATGGTGCAAAACAGGATAGCAAAATTTTGTAATGCATGAACAAATTAATTTTTAATTGTAATTTAGCGGAAATGTCGAATTTGAAAGAAATTTAATTAATTTAAATAAGAAATAGAACATTGAAAAAGGCCGTTTATATTGCAATTCTTCATATATTAGATGCATGGAACATGTACAAACAATAATACCAAAATCTCTTGGCTTGCATGCTATTGAAAAATTGACATTATTTCAATCTTCCTCTTTGCATCTGTTTATTTTTGTGTTTGCACAAATTATTCATTCAAAACTTATTCCTAACGTAAGAAAAAATTGGTAATTAATCAGCATACTTACAGAATAATACAAGTTTTAATCGTTAGTGTGCCAAATGGATACGATAAGTTTCTCAAAATTCAAGTTGGGTGACAGTTTACGTTAAAATTTACATGAAACAGTCATTTTCGAGGTCATTTAAGCAAGCTGATAAAGAAAATCATATAAATTTACTCAAGGCCACTTGTATGCTCGGGCCTATTAAATTATTCTCGATTGGTCTGCAAAATTATGCTGGTGACGCAACCAATAAGCTGATGGTGTAAACTAATGCTCATATGAAAAAATCTGCAACTTAGGCTGGCTTGTACATTTCTGAATTCATTTACATTGCTGCTGGTTTCTAATTTATATTGCAGATATAGTCACTGCATTTACTGATGTATGAATAGTTTTTACTTCATGTCAGCAAGTTTGTACATGTTTAGCAAGTAATATATATGATCTTTAGTCATGCCAAAGAATGGAAAAACATCCAACATTCAATTTTTCAAAGAATTTGTTCTCACTAAATAATTCGCCACTCTAGATCTTATTTTTATATTTTATTTCCAAAATGATTTATTGCCAGTACTCTATTCATCAAACTTAAAGTATTTAATAAAAATATGTTTTACAAAACAAATTTTATTTTTTACGCAAATATATATCAATTTACACATCAAAAAATATATTGTCCTTAAAAACACTATCCATTAGTCAAGATCCTCAAGCTGTACAAATCCTCCACTACCAAAACTCTCCTTTTTCCTTCCAAAAGTGTTATCCTCGCTTATTACCATTTTCTCTTTTGAAGTTTCCAAAATCTCACTTTTCTCCTCTTCTTCATTTTCTCTACTTTCCCCATCATCATCACCAATATTTAAGCTTTCTTCATCCTCACTCTCCACCATATCATCACAGCGTTCCTCTTTAATTTTCACTTTACTTTGCACTTTCTTCTTTTCCAATTTCTTCATTTTAGAATCTACCTTAACTTCTTCCTCATCTCCATGATTAGCCCTTAAATGATTTCCCAAACTACTCACATATCCAAACTTTTTCCCACAAAATTTACACTTGTATCC
>JAQFXM010005850.1:0-14220 GCA_034693345.1 Entomobrya multifasciata | reverse complement strand
GATATCCCACAACTGATTACTCTCATCCAATCTAGTTATCGCGGGGAAAAAGGAGTGTTTCGTCAAACCCATCTTTTTGGAGGACAACGCGTAACTTATCAAATGATTAAAGAAGACATGTTGTCTAATCCCAATGGGTTGCTTCAAAAGTATGTGGAGGAAGGAAGTTCCAAGATAATTGCCTGTGTGTATACCCAATTGTTACCAGAAAAGAATATGCTTTTCACTGGTACACTTTGTGTTCATCCTGACAATCAAACGGGGGGGATTGGCAAGAAACTAGTGGCGGCTGTGGAGGAGCGAGCAAGATTTTTGAAATGTCGTGCTGTCACTTTACAAGTTGTTTATGCAAGGACGGAATTGATTCAGTGGTATGAAAGACGAGGATATAGACTGACTGGTGAAACTGAACCTTTTCCAGAAGGTAAATATGGAGAGTTCAAAGTATCACCAGAAATGTTGACTTTGGTGTCAATGCAAAAGGATTTATAGCATAAATTGTATATAAAGATTTCATGTGAATAAATTGCTAATTAAATGTTACAATCGATACCGTGTCAGTCCTGAATTCTAAAAATAATTTATTGGTTTGGATTGAAATCCAAAGGTGTAAGTGTAAGGAGCTAGCAAATTCCCAAAAGATACTTTTCGGTTTTGGGGTAATATGGGAGCCTGCCTGGTCACTGTAAGCATAACTTGTAGCCGCGCCTAAGTAAACTGAATTGTTTATTGTGTTTTAACGAAATGTCATTTTTAAATGGTAGGAAGGCATTTGAAAATTATCCGTTGAAAGGATTGAAAACATTAAAATCGAATGATATTTATCAATCGTACATATTTGTCGTGGAGATTGGTATGCTACTCAGCAATCTAAAAATAAGTAGCTATACAGCAATTTACACATTATACATTTTTTCAAACTACAAAGTAGGCTATAATTTAACTATTAAGTTTGTACTAAAATTTAATCCATTAAATAGTTTAACTATTACAACTGGTTACATCTCTGTCTCCAACATTTTAAGCAAATCGCAAGGACTAACCAAAACCTGTTTGTTATCTGCCGTCAGATAAGCAAAAAATCAACAACTGGTCATGTGCAAAAGAAAAGTCATCGTCATTTTGGTATTAAATCCATACGATACATATCGAAGAACTCAAAACGTGTCCACAGAGATAAAAAGTACACTTTTCATCTCGGTGTATTCAGCATATGGTTGTTAAAAATTCAAAGTTAACATAAATACATGCTTAATTTTGCACGGATAAGTTCTGAAGCATTGATCAACATTTCTCATGTATGTACAATAAATATTTGTCTGAAGATCGAAATGCTCCAATGGATAAAGTAAAGACCGCAACCCTGATTCTGATTTAAGTATTTCTAGACACGCAGGTGTAATAAGGCAAACGTCGAAAAGTCAATTGACATACATATTGTACATGCAACATCAGCCGTTAACTTGAGTTGCTAGAACATTTGTTTAAAATAAAGAGTATTAATTGAAAAAGGCCAGTGCAAGAAATTAAAAACATTGAAAATTGAAAGGCTGTTTATATTTCATCAAGATGTCGGAATTGAAACTTGTGCCGGCTACTTCAGAGGATATCCCACAACTGGTTACTCTCATTCAATCTAGTTACCGCGGGGAAAAAGGAGTGTTTCGTGACACCCATCTTCTTGGAGGACAACGAGTTAATGGTCAAATGATTAAAGAAGATTTGATGTCTAATCCCAATGGATTACTTCAAAAGTATGTGGAGGAAGGAAGTTCCAAGATAATTGCCTGTGTGTATACCCAATTGTTACCAGAAAAGAATATGCTTTTCACTGGTACACTTTGTGTTCATCCTGACAATCAAACGGGGGGGATTGGCAAGAAACTAGTGGCGGCTGTGGAGGAGCGAGCAAGATTTTTGAAATGTCGTGCTGTCACTTTACAAGTTGTTTATGCAAGGACGGAATTGATTCAGTGGTATGAAAGACGAGGATATAGACTGACTGGTGAAACTGAACCCTTTCCAGAAGGTCATTACGGGGAGTTTAAAGTGTCACCAGAAATGTTGGCATTGGTGTCATTGCAAAAGGATTTATAACATAATTGTCTTAAAGATTTCATGTGAATAAATTGCAAATTATATTATTTTTCAATAAGAATCCTAAATACTTTTTTCGTGTGGATTAAAATACTTGACCCTGACGAGCTTTTGGATTTCTAAACTAAAATTTTCTGTTCGGGGCACTATGAAATTTTGCGTGGTAACTGTAAGGATAATATGCAATGTCGTCTAAATAACCCTGGAAAGCGAAATTTGAATTGCGTATTATTTCATTTTTTAAATTAAACGGTAGGTGATTAATTAAAAATTAATCGTTTAATGGATTGGAAACATTTTAAATAATATGAAGTGCATATTTATGTATTGCGGAGATTGGGAGGCTTCGTTCGGCTAGTCAGCAAAATAATAGCGAATAGTAATACCCATGATGTATACATGACAATTTTTTAAAACGTAGACTATCACTTAACGATTATATTTATACTAACATAAATGCAGTAGTCTAACTATCTATCATTACGACTACATTATATGTAAAACGCAAGAGTTATCAAAACCTGTTCGCTATCTGTCGTCAGATGAACAAAAAATCAACAACTGGTCATGTGCAAAAGAAAAGTAATCAATGAATTTCTGTTTCCATTGCAATGTCTTCTCATTCCGAATAGAATTCATCACGATGCATATCTTGAAACCTTCAAAGTTTCAACTTGATTGCAGAATTAGTTTGACATGCAGTGTCTCCGTACTTCAAGTTTGAATTATAATTTCAACGTTTAAATTGAAGTACTTTTGAAATATATATTTTTCCTTAAAACAACTTTACTTGACCATGAAAGTTTTACCAGCAACTTTAGAAGACATTCCAGAACTAATTTCATTGCTCCAGTGCAGTTTTCGTGGAGACAAAGGATGGACCCGAGATAATCACCTTCTTGAAGGAGTGCGTGTTACACGGGAAATGTTAGAACAAGATCTTTCTGCGCCCACTGGATTACTATGGAAGTGCCTTGTTGAAAATGATGAAACCAAAGGTCAAGAGAGCCAGTCGGATTGTTCTACTACTACTAAAATCGTGGCTACTGTGTATACAGAGAAAGTAATGGAAACCAACATGTTGTATGTTGGAAGGCTCTGTGTTCATCCAGAGTATCAAGCACAAGGACTAGGAAAAATTATTATGAAGGCTGTGGAGGAACGTGCAAGGGAGCTACAATGTTGCGCAATTACATTGACTGTGGTTATTTCAAGAACAGAATTGATTGAGTGGTACAAAAGGCAAGGGTTCAAGCCAACGGGAGAAAGAACCCCGATAAAAAATGGGGTTTATGGATGGTTCAAAGTTGCACCAGAAAAGTTGGATATAATAACTTTACAAAGAGACTTGTAGAATTTTATACACTATTTATTACTTTTTATTATTATAATCAGAATAAAGCTCAAATTACAATTCAGTTTTCTGTTTATCAGCATTTTCTGTTTTGGCTTTTGAAGCTGCTGCATTTTTTATTTGAACTGCTGGAATAAAATGATACTTCCAAATGGTATCCCAGAACTGTAGGCGATCCAAGTATGATGCATTGATATTCACCATTTTCGGCTTGTCATCGCTGATTCTGTACCATTTTAAAGACTGCTGAGGACTCTGACCACTAGTCATAGACAAGGGTTCCCACGGTTCACCCCAAGTTGGACTAAAAGGATGAGTGGGATATCCAGTGGCAGCGAATTTCGTGAAAAGACGAATAAATCTATTTGAAAATTCTTCGTCCTTGGGTTGCGACTTTAAACCGGTTAAGTCAAACTGGTGCTGAAGCTCGTCTCCGTGACCAACCTCTGTTAAATCAAATGTGTTTAGTAGTCAGAGTATTTATTAAAAATTGGAAGTTATTATTTCTTACTTTTGGCTTGATCCGAAGCCACATTGTAAGCAGTCCCTAGAATCGAAATGGGACCTGGATAAGCATACTGGTAAAGATAAACAGGATTCTTCCGGTCCTTCTTTCCAGCCGTTGTTAAGGCAGCACGAAGAACAGGATGGAGAACCAAGTTATCAGAATAAAGGTTGGTCAGATTGGTTCCAGTTTCCACAGATATAGCATTTTTACCAAAGTAGAATGTTCGTAACCTATCAGAAATGTTGTTTTGGGACTTCAGAGGAACATAATTTCCATAGTCAAAGGTAACTGGAGCTATAGACTTCCAGTTACTATCCAGCTCTGAGATAAGGTTTGGGTTATCAAGGGCAACTAACAAAAAGCAAAAATTCATGTCAATCTACAAATCAGCAATGATATTTCATTGTAAAATTTGTCAATTGAACTTACTTCCTGACCAAAATACACATCCTTCATCCTCTGTTGCTCCAATTATCCATGGAACGTCTGCTTGATAAGCATCTTGGTTTAATATAGACTCCACAGGGTGAACTGTTAGGAAAGCGTTGGATGATTCTTTTGGTTCAGTTGTGGGGACAAAAAATAATGGCCGAAGATTTTCAGGCCAGTCCTACATAAATTGATATTTTTGAAAAATTAATATTCTGCCATGATATTAAACTAAGATATCATGCATAGTACCTTTCTGAATTTCATCTGGGCCATAAGTAACTCATCGGTAGTTAGACCTCTTAAGCAGCTAACAATCTCTTTGGAAGAATCAAGCGAAGAACACCCAGCATATTTCGCCAATTTCTGTGCATTCTCCTTTGGATTCGGCTGGAAAGCCCATAGTCCCAAAGCACTCCCACTTTGTGAAACTGCCTTGTGAAATAATCCCTTTGCCATTGGCGACAGCATCAAATAGTGAACTGCTGCTCCACCTGCACCATGTTTTCCATTTTTTGCAAAACAAGTGCATACACTTTTCAATTTATTTTTGAACGTATTATTGATGATGATAAGCATTCTAATGTATTACTCTATGACCTGCACTCTCGCCAAATATTGTAACCTTCTCGGGATCTCCGCCAAACGCAGAAATGTGAGTCTGTATCCATTTAAGAGCCATCACACAATCTTTCAATCCAAAATTTCCAGGAACGATTTCATCTTCAGTGCTTAAAAAGCCAAATGCACCTATTATAGAATAGAATCGACTTTATTAACGTGTAAAAACGGAACATTCAAACTGTTTTGCAGCTATGTATACCATCACGGAATGCGATTGGTTGAACTGATCCGCTAATTTCGTTCACATAACAAACAAATTGGTCATAAACAATAAAAGATCCAAAACAAATTCAATAATATGATACCTAGTCGATAGTTAATAGTGACGAGAATGACACTGGTCTGGTCCATGATAAAATTTGGACTGTATGATATGATATTCCGTTGCCAGACCCGAAGCCGCCACCATGAATCCAAAGAAGAATTGGAAGATTGTTGATGTTCTTCACGAATTAAAAATAAAAATCGTGGTTTATGGATTCAATTTACTGAATGGATTGACTTCATGGAACAATAGCATGGATAATTGATGAATCTATTCTTTAAATATAAAAGTAAGACCTTGACATGAGGCACGTATATGTTTAAGTTTAAACAGTCTTCACTTCCTGTTAACCCTTTAGTCATGTCAAGTTGCTAACATAACAAATTAATTAATTAAATTCTTGAATTGAAATGTTATTATCGTCAATCATTTTGTTAGCAAGCCATACTCGTTTTGACTGTGGACAAATGTTTCCTGGATTTACAGCCTCTTTTACACCTTCCCATCCATCCACTAAATGAGAGGCCTAGAACATCAAATTCGTGTACAAAATATTCACCATGGAAATATGTTTTAATTTTCAGATTGATCTAGACTATGTATGCAACGAATTATGTTGAAGGTCACCTGAAACCGCTCTGGGACAACAGCATACTGAATTCCAACGAAGGAATCATAGGGGTTTCCATTTCTTGAATGTTTAACTTCTCCAGAAAGAATCCCTCCATGTGCCAGTTTCACATGGGGAACTTTATTGTCAAAATAAATCTCTGCAGAAACACTTTTGAAAGTAATGACCCCAACTAAATTCAAGATTGCCAAAAGCACTGAAACGTTAATCATTGAAAATGTTGTCATGACTGATTTTTGCAAGTGTTGAGTAAAATAACCGGTATACAGGTGAAATGCAGAACAGATGGCTGATTGTTACTGCTAAATATTATAATTAATTGGAAAATGCCGCATGTACAAGTGGCCAGTCATGCAATCTGTGGTAAGATATGGCAAACATTTCTCATGAATTTATGTCATGTCATGAGGATCATTTCCACTTATCTTTCCTTACTATCTGTTTTTTCATATATCATGTTTGCACAATAATCAATTTCATTCCATATTTTGCAAAACAATTGCATACAATTTTCAATTTATTTTTCAAATGTATTATTTATGACGATTATATGACAGTGTACTCGATTCCACTATTTTCACACATATCTTGGTTTCATCCACATAGTGTTCCCAGTTCCCACAATGAGTCCCAAAGCTGCATTTGAACTTTTTATAAGGATCGTTATGAATTAATTTAGGATTGCTGTATATTCTGAAACAAAGTAGACGACCGTTTGGCATTTGCATTGGCATAACAAAGCTGAATTTGGCTAACATGTTTTTGATGATGATACACCTCATGAATGGATAAATAAATGACAATGAATGAAGTTCCAATTCCAAGCAGTATAAAAGAACATACAAGCAATGCTTTTGAATTTTTTATTTTTAGATTTATTTTAAGTATAATTTTATTCATAACATTTTCTACGCTTTATTAGAGCTTTATAATTCAGTTTTTGGCTTGGTTGGTGCCGCACTAATTTTAGTCAACACTGGCGTAAAGTACTCTTGGAACAAATCATCCCAGAACTGCATACGTTCCTTGTAAGGCTCCTCTACATACCTAGGATTACTATCAATTCTAAACCATCTCGTTGGATAGGTACCGTCCACTTCCTTCCTTGTCAGGGACTTCCATTTCAAACGGTGTTCACCATTGGTCAATCCAGTGCCCCACAAGTGTTTTGGTTCACTAAATTGTATTGATAAATGCATTTTTGTGAAAATAATTTATGTACAAAAATATAAAATCTTATTCATTGCTCAGTTATTATTTCATTTTTTACCCATGAATAGCAAAGGACACCCAAAGGCGAACAAGGTTCTTTGAAAATTCCTCATCAGGCGAGTCACTTTTAATGGCATCGCTCCCACCAGGAAATAAGTCATCGGATAAATCAAATAAATGTTGCAAGTCATCCGCGTGGGCGACCACTATATTATGAATAAAATTTACTATTAGCTTAATTTTAACTTTAAATAATTACTAATTTAAGATTATTTAATCTTTTGAACGCATACTTTTCGTTTCTTCTCCTTTCAACTTAAAAATCAGTCCCATCATCGACTTTGGTCCTGGATACGCAAACTGATATAAATAAACAGGCCCTCGTTTATTTCTTGCTGCCGTTTCCACAGCAGCCTTATGAACAGAATGAGTGATCAATTGATCACTAAACAGATTAGTCAAGTTTTTCCTATGTTTCTCCAAAGTAATTGGCTCAGTTTCAGATCCAAAATAAAACTGACGAATTTTATTAGAAATTGTTTGTTTCTCTTCTGCTGTCAATGGAAATCGTGCATAGTCAAATGCAAGGGGTGCAACTGTATCCCATTCCTTGTTCAGTTGCTCCAGTAATTCTGGATTCTCTGCTACAACCCCAGCATACATAGTAGCTCCTTCATCTTCAGTGGCTCCAATAAGCCAAGGAACATCTCTGAGGGGTCGATTTTTATCAGCCAGAATTACAGCAGGACTTTCAGTGAGAAACGCGTTCGGTGTTCCTTCAGGCTCAGCAGTAGGTGGAAAGAAAAATGGGCGTACTAAAGGAGGCCAGCATTGTCTATATTCAAGCTGAGCTTTAACCAGATCAACTTCCGGTATATCTTTCAAACAAGTTAAGATCTCCTCCGATGTAATTCCAGATGGTTCCTCAGCAGTTGTTGGACATTTTAAATGAGTTGCTAGCTGAACTGCATTTGCTTTGGGATCTGGATCAATAGCAAGAAGAGCTGTACCACTAGCACTTTGAGAAATAGCTCTATGGAATAACCCCTTTGTCATTGGCGACAGCAATAAAAGGTGTACTGCAGCACTCCCGGCACTTTCCCCAAAAATTAATACCTTTTCCTTGTTTCCCCCGAATTTGGAAACATGTTCCTGTACCCATTTCAAAAGTACCGTCATGTCTTTCATTGCATTATTCCCTACGACGACATTGTCTCCAGTGCTTAAAAAGCCAAATGCACCTACAGTAAAAGAAACAAGCTCAAATATAAGATAATATATTCTATCTCATTTATGGCACGCCCAAATTAAATATGAGACATAATGTGCCATATTTGAGACCCAATATCGCAAATATGAGCCAGTAATTATTGGCAAATTTTTCGAATTAATATATCTCAAAATACCCACGATAAAATTAAAAAACTCAAGACCAAAATGTACGAAACTTAATGAAGAATTTAATAGCGCAATAAAAATAGGGGCCTGTGTCAAACAATAGGGTGCCGGGGGTCTTGAAAATTTCGTCACTGATCAATTGAGATATTCTATCTCAAATGTGGCACATTCTGTCTCAAATATAATGTCTGCTGTAATGTATACTGACCAAGTCTGTAGTTGAAAGATATCATGATAACATCTTCATCCATAAATTTACTTGGACCGTTTCCATAACCATTTCCCAGCACGAATCCCCCTCCATGAATCCAGACCATTACAGGATAGCCTCTTCTATCTCCAGTATTGTTCATTGGCACAAAAATGTTGAGATTCAAGCAATCCTCTTTTCCCAACAGACTTCCATCAAAGTACAATTGGGAGCAGACATGTCCAGGTTCCGTAAATGCTTTCACCGAACCGTCCTCCCATGTTGGGTAGGTAACTAATTGTGACTCTTGGAAACGACTAGGAAAGGTTGCATAGGGTATTCCCATGAAGGAAGAGAAGGGCCGACCTTCCCGGGAATATTCGATGGATCCTGAAATAATGGCATTGTTGTTAAGTTTCACGTGAGGGGAACCTTTCTTGAAGAACACTTCACTAGAAACTTGGGACAGAGCCAAGATGACGAATAATAGAAAAATCACAAAAGTACGTTGCTCTAACATTTTGGCTGGGTTTGTATATAAAAAAGCTCGAAAAAAACTTAGCCAAGAAGTCACGGCAGATTCCACAATGTGACTAAACTGACTGAACTGGGAAAGAGGATAAAAAATATAAAGTGTAGTTTTTGGATTGCATTACAACAGCACGCGATTGACCTTGGTCTTGAAATCTATATGTTAGTCGTCCTGTCAAATATATTAAAAGATGTATCTTCAAGGATATAATATCAAGTGTAATGAGAGGATGCATATAAAAAAGTAATACATATGAATTAAATAGTTTCATAGCTCTAGTGCTATCATCTATTCAACAGGCATTAATGAAAAGTAGCATTTCATGAGGTGCGTGAGTTCCAAGTTTGGAATTTGGAATGCACTGAACATTACTAAATTACTACCACCGACTATTACCGACGGTTTTCACACACACTCACAATACATACATGTTTTTTGTTGGTCATTTTTGTGGTGGAGTCATGCAAAGTAAATTATATTTTAACCGCACAGATAGACAACACAAAATTCTCATAAAAGTAAAAGTCACCTTTGTATGCAGTAAAAAGTAAAAGATACCACACATTTTTTTAAACTGCATGCAACATGCAACAACAAGTAAATATTTTTAAAGCATGAAGTTGTTATGCTATGCGAAAAAATATAAAATACTCGTACATGGTCATAATAGGTTTGAGATGAGATGAGATATACAAATGCATACATACATGGATGAAAGGTCATGTCATTCATGAGCCATAAGAGAGTTTCGTAATAAAAAATGTCTTGTGGAATCCTTTGTCATAGTGTTGCTGTTGTGGTCTCGTGTTTGCCACTTGATTTGATAAAAATAAAATTCACATGCCAGCAGTTTAAATTAAACATTCACCAGAATGCTGTCAAAATGTGTTTTTATTTTAATAACATAACTGAAAGTTTCCATCTTGTTTGATTTACTTCAACGGATGGATTCTTTTTTGCTATGCTATGAATTTTTGTATTTGGAACTCCATCGTCAAATGTCTCTTTTGAGATAGGCGTCCATATATGTGACGATAAAATTGAATTACAGATAATGACGATTCGTCGCTGTATTTCTCTAAAAATGATTAAAATCTCAAACAAATTGTTTAATTGCAGATTATCATTTTTATGCAAACAAAATATCACATTTGCCTATCATTAACGCATCCTTTTAGTTCACGATTACAATCAACAGACATAATATTTATGTATTATATTTCTGCCCTTCTATATATTTCTAGTCAATATGCAAATTATGATTTTTTGCCCAAATTCCAATACTCCAATTATCTGCCCTGCCATGTCCTGGCTCTGGCTCCTCCGTCGCGTCGATATGATTTGGCTTGATACTTAAATTTTAGCAAATTTCAAAGCCGGTCGGTATAAAAGCTGCAACGAAAAAAATTGCGAGAAAAGACACGCAAGAATGTGGCCAAAACGCATGCATGCATTCACCCTAGAGCTTCGAAGTGTTCTGTTCTTGAAAACTTGAAAGCATTGTCACGTCGTGTAGGGTCTCGCTTCTCGCTTGTTGGTAGTTGGAGGTAGCAGTTTTTCTGACTGAGGCACTTGGAAAGATTTTTTGTGCTAATTTGTGTTTCAACATTTATAGTTAAGTAGAGGTAAGTTAACTGTTTTATACATTTATTACTAGCATTGCATTCAGTATTGGAAAAGCTGACGGGCAAGAAGTGGTTTTAAAATATTTTAATTTTTCGTTTTTTTACAGAGCGCTGTATCCTTAATCGCAGCAAGACAGAGAAGAAGATGGAGGAGGGATCAGGGAATAGAGGCGGTGAACAGGCACGCAGAAGTGATCCGCCGGAGACTGTGGACTTGGAAATGGAAGAGGAAGCAGCTCGTGATCGCAATCGCACTCTTGTTCCAGTTGAAGTAGTCGACTTAGAAGCGGAGAAGAGTGATGATGATGATGACGCATCGGAGGTTCAATGCTTAACAAGAGCGGAGTCACCAGAAATTGTAGTTCTGGCTGTTTCTCGTCGTCCTCAGTGCGTTGATTTATGTGCTTCAGACTCAGATTCGGAAGTGGAAGTTTTGGAAATTCCAAGTCCTCCACGTGCTTCAGTGGAAGTTTCTGTGGACGAGGAGAGGGAAGTGGAGAACGTTACTGGCAATTCTGGGGAGGAAATAGAGGAGGAGGAAGCGGCGGTGGCAGTTGCCAGTCCGAATTCGGGAACTGGTGAAGAATTCAATCTAACTTCGTTGAAGAAAGAATCTGTTCAAGAGGCTGAAGCGACTTCATCCACCTTTTCAATGGAAAATTTGAAGAAAGAGTTGGAGGTTCCGGTTGTTGATGATGCTTCAGTGGAAGTTTCTGTGGACGAGGAGAGGGAAGTCGACAACGTTCCTGGTAATTCTGGAGAGGAAATAGAGAGTAGGGAGGAGGAAGCGGCGGTGACTGTTGCCAGTCCGAATGTGGGAACTGGTGAAGAATTCAATCTAACTTCGTTGAAGAAAGAATCTGTTGAAGAGGCTGAAGCGACTTCATCCACCTTTTCAATGGAAAATTTGAAGAAGGAGTTGGAGGATCCGGTTGTTGATGATGATAGTGAGGCGGCAGGTTTGGCGGCATCTATGTGCCAGGTTACTATTGCAGAGAGTACGACAGTAAATTCTTCGTCTTTGGTAAGCCCTCATTTACATTTTTAATTAAATCGTTATTAAAAAATTGTTGTATGTAAATTAAGGAATTGTTCATTGTCACTTTTTTGTTTATATATTTAATGTTGGAATTTCATAGGAGGACGTAGAGATGGACTCATCCACTCATCAAGCATCGTCATCAAAGGAAGCCACGCACACCGGGAATCCCCCTACAAACTTGGTAAGCAGTCATACTGATGTTATTTGGCAAGAAATTACAATTCAGAAATACAGTAGTTGTAGTTTATGTACTTTAAAAAAATTCTTTTCGGTTAAAAGGCACATTCGTCACAGTGCAAGTGCAAGTGCAAAGGAACGCCAAGTGCAAGTGGTCGAGTTGCTGTGCCTATTGAGCCGGAGAAATACGTCGGGAAACCCAGAATTGTGTATTTCTCAAAGCCGGATTTCTCCTCATTGTCTGAAGAAGGCCAAAGTAATCTGAGGGACCGATGCCTTCGAAGGATATTTGCTTTATTTAAAGATTGTAAATTTGGGAAGGACTATCAACGCCGGTACCCTCCAGGCTGTATCAAAATAGAAAATGGATTCAAGACGACCTTACACAAGGATGAGGACGGCGTCATAAGAAAATTAATCTTTAAACCGGAGTCTTGTCGTGCAGCTGATGAACTCAAAGCTGATCCAGCTTACGAGTTGCCCCCAAACCCGACTCCGACGTATTTGGAGCTTCTTCTGAAAAATTTACCTCCCGAAGGGGCAGAGGCGATGGGGCATCCGAAGGAGGAGACATTTGAAGGGACATGGGACACTCAAGAGGACGTTGATGCGTTCTGCGCGAGGTTTACTGAAGGAGTAGACTTTGTCGATAAGGAGATTGAAGAGGAGAAGAAGGCAAAGGTAGCAGCCAAGCTCCTACAAAAGGAAAATCGGAAGAAGGAAATTGCTGCGATGTTAGCTGAAATTCAGCAAGGCGACCGAAAAAGAACTCGTCTGGCAACTGGCACTATTACAAGGAAAAATCTAACATCAAAGCAAGTGGTAGTGGGACAAGCCTCTCCTTCAACGTCTTCTGTGTCACCAGGTCGTCAACAACGGAAGAGGAAGGGTTCCGAGGTGGGAACGTCAGGTGAAGTTGAATTGACTCCTGTCCCGACTTTGATTAGACCAGTGTCCGAGCCCGTGCCATTGCCGAAGGTCTTAGAGGCGCCGTCTCTACCACCACCAACACCGTCTCCTCCAATGCCACCTATCTCTGAGCCTGGGACTTCACAATCAGCGGAGAATGTCCCATCCACTTGCCCGTTAGAAAATGATGCAGGATGGATCAAAGAAGATGTTTGGGAGGTCGAAAGCATTGTTGATGTGAGGTTAGAGAAAGACGAAACTGGTGGTAAGAGGAGGATTATGTACAAAGTCAAGTGGAGGGGATGGGAAAGGTGGGTTTCCTTTCCATAATTTTACCAATTTTTATGAATCAGATTTATGAAATGTAATTTTAAATGTATGTGTAGAGTAATGCATTGATTTTTTTAAAACTTCTCTAGTAAACATAATTCCTGGGTGCCAGAGAAAGACATCTTGAGCAAGGCACCAATCAACATGTTTTGGAAAAGGATTAAGAAAGAAACAAGCAAGTTAAACCTGCAAACCCAGAAGACTGAAGGGCCTAAGCCGCGCAGCAGCAAATGGTATTTTATGCCATGAAATTGAGTTGAATTGGAGTACTTGAATCTGTCTATAAAACAATGGGGTTAATGAAAAAATGAATTGATTTTCTGTGAAGTTGTTTGTATTGAATTTTTTAAATCAGATAATGAAATTGATTTCTTGTTAAATAAATAAATATAAAATCACATGCTTGTTTCGTTTAATGTTATGATTTATTATCAAAGAAATTCTGGCATGGCATATTCATGATAATTTTATTTGAGATTAAGAGAGTGCAAGTCATATTTTTGAATTGTAATCGGAGCCCAGTCAGTTTACAACTAAACTTCATGAAAATGAAAACCAATGTGGTTTATTGCATGCATCGTAGGTTGAAACGAATTGAACTAGAGTTTTATCTTTTAGCTCCACGCAAATTAGGAACTGACAATCCAGTGACAATGAAAATGATAAAAAAGAGTTGCAGACAGACAAGTAGACTTTTGGACTGCATCAACTTTCTGTTAGAATGAATCATTTCATTTGTATTGAGCTGGACAAAATACTTTCATGTACATGGTCAGTTTTACATTAATTTGTACTTTGTACAATAAAACAGTTTAGTAAGTAGACTCAATTCACAATTTATGTCAAGTCCAGTCAGTCCAGTCCAGGGAATTAAAACAACCAACAAACCACAAAAAG
>JAQFXM010005849.1:0-14221 GCA_034693345.1 Entomobrya multifasciata | reverse complement strand
GTCATTTATATTTCTCATATTGATTTCAGGAAGAGGCCTTGTCAGATTTGTTGTCATTATTCCACAGTATTCTGTTAGTATGATCATGCCACAGAATATCCACAGTGTAAGTAATTTTGAATGTTTCCATTTTGCACGTGATCCGACAAGTGTGAGACTATTTATTCCAGAAAAAAGAAATGCGGACAAAACAGTGAAAAAGGCGTCACTCCTACTTACTTTAACATTAAGTATCACTGTCAATAGGACAAATGTGATAAATAAAATCAGCCAACTTGATTTATCAAGAGGTTCCACAAATATAGACATGAATGCAGAAAATGAGTCCTTCTTGCTTTTGGGAACTGTGCAGTATACAAAATTAAATTCAAGGGAGTCCATTTGATGAACGTTTGGGGAAAACATTTCAGAGGAATTCCGCCTTATTTCTTGAAAAATTGACCACAACGTTTTATTAGATTTTCTATCACTCAAGTATTGCACTCTTGACATTGGATATATAGAAGGATAAATTAAATGCCCTAGCAAATCATCATTTTCGATGTCTTTTCGAAGTGGCGAACACAACAATATAGAATTCATTGCTTTGGAAATTTCGTTGCTAAAAATATAACTATGTCTATAGGCTGGGGTTGGATATGTAAGTTTCTGTACTGTATATAGATTTTTATGGAAATGTCAATTAAGGCATGATGCAAATAGATTTCGTTTTGGGTTGTTGTGGACATTTTATGAAATGTTAGTAAAAAAAGATATATTGCAAGTTTGCACATGACTGATCCTGTATAAATTGTATTGTATTGTAAGACTTTATTTCGAGCTCAAAAACATGATTAGTTACATAACAATGCCAGAGTTCATATTAAAAAGAATAATAGATAAGTAAGGTTAATTACAATGTCAAATTTCTCAGTTGTGAAAAAAAAGAAGTTCTCGCCTGAGTTCAACCCACAAACCTCGTCAATAGAGGAAATGGTTCCGAACTCATCCCCGAGTGAAAAAACATAAATACATACATACACAGAAAAATGACAATTCAATTGATTAAATTAGAAGATGACTAGTATCTTCAGATCCAAGTAGTAAGATTTTCCAGTTCCTAGTAATTGAGGAGCACAAGAATGCTCTAGAATTGTACACAGCACTGACTAAAACGTTACTACTAGACGCTACTCTGATAAGCAGAGAGAAAGCAGCCTTTCTCCTACGAGCAGTAAAGTCGTCTACTCTGTGCTGCACAAACATGCTTGACGCACTCTCTTTTCTACTGTGGTTGAACAAAATGCGAAAAGCATCATTGTATGCCACTTTCACTTTATCAAGCAACGCACTTTTGAGAGGACACCATAGGCTCATACAATAAATGTTGCCAAAAAAGGTGTTGAACAAATATTTTTTCACTTTTTCACTACAGCATCTAAATTTAGAAGATATCAAATTAGCACGCATGTATACTTCACGTCGTCTTCGGAGCAGTTCTGTAGTATCTCTATCCCAACAACTTATTGTGTAACCAAGATAGTTGACGTCGTCTTTCCACGCAACACTCTTTCCACAAAACATAATCCGTGGGCGGGACAAGTTATAGGAGTGGGGAGCAAAACACTGGCACACAGTTTTACTTGGGTTGAAGGTTATGTTGTGCTGCTCAGCATAATCCTCGCAAATACGAAGTAGCTTCTTTAAAGCATAAATGCTCGTTGTCAGCAGACAGAGGTCATCAGCAAAAGCCAAATGATTAATGACAGTGTTTCCCACGCGACAGCCTAATCCACTTAATGTTAACTGCTCACTTAAATGATCAGTGTACACATTGTAGAGAAAACTGCTTAATACTCCTCCTTGTCTAACGCTGTTCCTTACCGGAAACGGAAGAGAAAGTTGCTTTCCCCACCTCACTAAGAAGTGCTGGTGTCGAAACCAGTACCATAATATTTTTATTGTGTAATAATCAAAACCACGATCAATAAGTTTATCCAACAGGGTCCAATGGTTGACCATGTCAAATGCCTTTGACGCGTCAATATATGTTATGTAGACAGGTGTGCCATTACGTAGGTAGTGATGGGCAACTTGTCTAAGCACAAAAACTGCTGTTTCGGTTCCAACTTTCTTTTTGTAACCAAATTGATTTGGAGTAGTATGTAGTTTATTTTCATTCAAATAAAGTAAAACTTTCTCCAACACTTTGGACACAATGCTGGCAATAGCAATTGGTCTGTAACTTGTAGTTTTCTCCTTATCCATATTTGATTTTTTCACAATCGGTACTATTTGCACGTTCATCACTTGTTGAGGAAGAAAGCTATGAGCTATACATCTTTCAAAGAAGACTTGAAGAAACTCTGCTGCCATTGTCCCCGAAAAGTATAGATTTTCCGCACAAATTCCATCTGAACCCCTTGCTTTCCCTCTCTTAAGATCACATATAGCTTTTTGCACTTCAGTACATGTAATTTGCCAGGTACCTTTCTGCTTATTTTGAAGAAAGTCTAAAACTTTTTGCTTATTGCGAGCATCATCATTGCTGTTGAAAAGCTGTTTGTAATTAGCAGCCCATAAATCACAAATTTCCTGCGGATCTGTCTTGTCTTCAAGTCTTGTGGTAATGTTATAGTTGGCATCCTTATTTTCATTTTTTACTGCAGACCAGAATGATTTAAAATTATTAGTTTGATAACTCAAAGCCAAATTTTCACGCAAACAATTTTCTCGCTGCTTTCTACAGTGTCTTAGCTGTTTTTTAAATGATGTTCTAGATGCTTTCATTTTATCAAAAAGATTTGAGTCTTGTCTACCACTGTTCAACCAATTTTTAAAGTCAATTCTAAACTGAGAATAAGCACTTTTTACCGTAGAATTCCAACCGGGAATAAATTTATGTGAGAGTTTTTTCTTTCGTTTCTTAAACTTTTGCACTGCAAGATCTTCACTATTTGATAAAACTTTCAAAAAATCCGTAAAGCATGTAACTAATTGATCATGATGATTTGGATTATTACAGTGATGATCACGGCACAACTGCAATTCACCCATAAACCGTCTCATATTTATCTGTACAGATGAATTGTAGAACTGTTTGACATAGTCTGGACACTTTTTCCAGTTTAAATTGTCAGTCGTTACATTTTCAGAAGTATTGAGAGGATCAGTGGTAGTAATAATCTCAATATTCATATCCACAATAAGTGGCAAGTGATCACTTGGATTTGCTTTCATAAGGACCTCACATGATTGAATATTAATTGTAATTGGAATAAGAAAATGGTCAGGCCAGCTTGTATGACCTTGACCTTTACTGCAGAAAGTAAATGTCTGCGGGTGGAGGAGATGGTTATCCACAATTTTTAGGTCACAGTCTTCACACAGATCGAGTAGCTCTTCGAATTTTTTATGTTGTGGTGATATATTAAAATCCCCACAGAACAGTACGGGGCCGTCATGAGACTCTGTTATTGCTTGTATTTTCGATAAGTATTGTGTTATTAGTTCATCATTTTCTGCATTGAGCACTGGAAAGTAAACATTAACAATTAGAAGTTCGCCCATGTTGGTATTTAAAATAATGCCAATTAATCTAGAGTCATCACAATCCCACGGTTTCACACAGGATTCAAGTCTACGATTGTACAGTATGGCAACAACCCCATACGGTCGTCCTCTAGTCATAAGTTTATGGTCAGCCATTGCACTTTTATGAACAAAATTATATTCATTACAAAATATGTCGAATTCAGAGTTTTCAAAATTGTAAAGCCAAGTCTCTTGCAGGGCAATAATGTCAATGTCATGTATAACGTCAAGAAGCCATCTGCCATTTGACTTCACATTTTGACAGTTCCATGTGAGAACCTTCATAACGTGGAGAATGTTTTGGTAACTCGCTCGTCCTGTCCAGCACGTTTGTTAAAAAATCTTCGCACAAACCAGTTCTTCGGCCATTTGTCGGGGTCTAGATATTCAGTAATATCTTTGCCTTCTTTGGAAAGCGTCACTTTAAACGATTTGTAAGTGTCAAATTTTGTGTTCATGTTTTCTACTCCTAAAACCTTCCAAGACCATTTTGATTCTAGATGAGCCGTAAGCGCTTCAGCAGTAGTTTCAGTGTGACAACGAGACACGAATAGTTTCACAGGATGTACCTGTGATGATCGAAATGTGTCACAGTTATCTTTCCCTAGCACAGGTGGTTTTCGTTTTTTCGGAACAATTACTTTCCAGCTTGGAGAGGGTGGTGTTTGAGGCGTCGCCTCTTTTTCAGGGAGTGGTTGGTTCAATGCAAGATTAAACGGTGGGAGTGGTGTGGTTTTTTCAACCCTAGGCCGCACATGTTTGTGAGAAGGCACGTTATTAAGATTATATTTAACTGCTCCACTATAATCCGATGGTCTGGTGTTTCCTGAAGTAGATACTGCTTGTGCCACAGTTTCAAGCTTTGCAGACATATCATTAATGGTTTTGCACAATGTTTCAACCGCAAATATGCGAGTTGACAGTTGTTGCATTTCTCCTCTCATTTGGAGCTCATCCCGAAGTGAACTATAAACATGACATATTTTTCCAATGTCCCGTACAAGAAAAGGGAATTCCTTCCCCTTCCAGTCAAATTCATGGAGTGCATCTACAATCTTGGTGATATCTTTTGTCCTGGCTTCAGTCTTATCTCTAGCCGCTGATCGCCTTGGAAGGGCAGAGCTGGTGTCACACAATACAAGATAGGCGTTAAGCTCTTCATACGAAATTTTAACATCCCTGTCATCATAAAAGTTCGAGAAGGTCTGAGCAATATCACTGATAAGCTTTCCAGTTTCAATTGCGTGCCAGGCTGATGCCAACAGCTCATTTACTATTATTCTCGGTACATTGTCACTGTTTTTAGTGTCATCAGTACCACTGTCAACTTGGCTTATGCCCATTTTAACAATACAAAAATATACACAATATTACAGATAAAAACACATGATTGCTATCCTCTCTATGTATTGAAAGGTAAACACAAGAAGGGAGAAGTGAGCAATTTCAAAAACAGTAATTTAGTCCACAGTAACCGTAAAAAATACTGCTAAAAACTATGTAGTTTTAATCAGCATTTTAAAGAACACTGTTAGTTAACTGAAGTAATTATTTTCACAGCTTAGATAATTTAATAATT
This sequence comes from Entomobrya multifasciata, assembly GCA_034693345.1. Classification (NCBI taxonomy): domain Eukaryota; kingdom Metazoa; phylum Arthropoda; class Collembola; order Entomobryomorpha; family Entomobryidae; genus Entomobrya; species Entomobrya multifasciata. Next base: position 9,069 of record JAQFXM010005849.1, on the reverse strand, counting down.
TAAAAATTATTTAAAATTTTTAAAATGTAATGCTTATGCATATACACGGTTGTAGGTTTACTTGCCAGAGAAAAAGAGGAAGAGAGAAATATTCAAGCTTGTCAGAAAGAGTTTTAAGGGGGAAAAGAGAGTAGCACCGAGGAACATGAGATATTATGATGATGATGATGATAATGGTGAGATTCCAAAAACAGGAGCTTCCGAAATTTTTACCTCGAGCTATATACTAAACGGAGAGAGAGTGAGTGTGGGGGTTTGGGTTTGATCATGATGGGTATGTTTTATGAAACTAATGGAAATGAAGAAGAGAAAAGGCAGAAAGGAAGAGAAGATTGCGAGAGAATTGAGGGTTGTGTAGTTGTGTAGTAGCTGTCAAGAATATAATGTAATAATACCACATTGCATTGCATTACATGTTACCTCTCACGTCTGATTCGGAGGAGGAGGAAGGAGATAATCTACACAGCACAGAGAGCCATAGCCATCAAACAGTTATCCAAACTTCAGTTCAGTTCACTCTTCTTTTTCTCTCTTTCTCTCTCTGGGAAATCCTCATGACTATTTTAGTAGCAAGAATCATTTCACTTCCAAATGTTTAAGCTTTAAGAAAAGAGAAAAGCGTCATAAAATTTACATAAGGATTTGGGAAGGTGGAAAAGATAGATTTTCTGTGTAATAGCTTTGGGGGGATATATGAAAAGATACATATGAGAATATCTGATGGGGATCGGAGGATAGGTAGGTAGTGGAAATTGTGCAACGTACATATTTGCAATTTGTTAGAATGAGTGGTGGGATCAACAAATTTATTTTTTCCTGGAGCATTACATTTTCAGTTCCTTAGAAAAAAATTACATTTGCATTATTGGAAAATGTAAATAAATACCTAAAGGGGTTGGATTTCAATAGATATAATAATATATGAACATAGCAAAAGTTGGTAATAGGAAGAGAGGGAGATATCAAATTCGTGGGAAAATTACTCACAATTTCCCAATCTTTGCCAGTTAGCATTTAGTTAGAATCGGTGTGGAGTTTAATTTATGATGAATTTTGTGTGGAATTGCTATAGGTGTTTTTTGAGTGTTATGTGGCATGACAGATCTGAGAAAATAAATAAATGATTTTGCTGCCAAAAGGAAAATAGCTTTACATTCAAAGGAACATTAAAGGATTTTGCTCATTTATTTGTCTGAAATGGTACAGTACATATTTCAGGGCAAACACGAGTTTTATTTTCGCAATCTTAAAGGTCTTTAAGTTAAGAAATATTACAAGACTGAAAGTAAGTTTATGAAATAAATACATAACAAATAATAACAAGTGAAAATATAACTAAAAATTTAAACCAGACATTGAGTTCCGCTACAGTTAAACACAACTGAGTTGACTAATTATTCAGTTAAAATATTTAATGATGGCTATTTAGTCTCTGATGACTAGCGAGTAACCTGATTCTTCAGATCTTCGATCTGTTTCAATCTACGTTCAATATCTTCAGTATCCAGACCTTTACTTCGGTTATAATTTAATACTACGTGAAGCTGCTGCTCTTCTAGCCCAGGGATCTTATCCCATAAAGGCCTGTCCATGTACTCATCCATGTCATTCTCTTCACGTAATACTAGAAAGTAAAGTAAAAAGATTCCAACACTGAGAGATACCACGATAGGTTGATACCATGGAGCATTTGGAAAGGGTCTGCCTCCCAGAGTTTGATCTGCTGTCACTCGCGCTGCCTTTGATGTTGTGAACTTAATAGGCTTATCCAAGTCATCTTCCGATGCGGATGACTTACTGTTGTAAAAAATAAAATAAGAGCATGTTTAACATAGTGATAAGGTTAATGGATGCCAACATGCAACACCACAAGTAAACATTTTTGACAGCAGGTGTCCATTTTTTCTTTGAAATTAGCCTTTGGAAAAACATCGTGTTATTTTTAAGTTTTGGTAACGGGAAAAGGCAAAACATCACTTGGGAAATTGCACATCTGCCTTAATTATTAATTATACCGTGTGAACGGCGAAAAGAGGTGGATAATTGAATGATAACATTTCGCTTGAAAAGCTTAATTAAAAACGTATTTGAAACAAGTACCTGCTTTTCGTGATGCTTGAAACAGTGAAATATCGTTGCGTTGAAACCGATACAGATTTCCTAAATTCTGGAATTACAATTGCGCTAGGGACACTACGACTAAATAAACAAGCTTTCCTAACACTTTGACAAATCATTCTGGTTACAATGTTGACGTATATGGTTTGAGATTTCAAATAGTTAATGTTGCCAAAACAACCCCTGACACTTGACACAACCAACAAATTAGTACAATTTTAATCACAGTAAATAAGGACTGCACTGGAATACTTTAATAGAACTGCTTACATTCTAATCAATCACAAATCTAAAATTAAAATTAAATCAACTTGCCAAAAGAATTAAACAACTTTTAAAGCACATGTCACATGTCGTGTGATGTCGATGTGTGTTGATCATGATCACATGAACTGCTGACTGCTGATCCCAGCTGACTGACTGCCGGTCGCACAAAGTTTCATTGCATCATTTTCATGCACGCACACAAAGCCTAAAGCAAAATGCATCATTATTTCATAAATCCTTTTTTTAAATACGTAAAAGCATTCATAATAGGTTTGTTAATTAACATCTTCGTAGTTAACTATTTTTAAAGATTCCAAAATTACTGAAAATTTTCAATTTTCATGCACCGTGAAAAAACATGATGATGTTGGAAAACTGAAAACGTAATTTTGGCAACGCATTCAAATCAGTGTCAATATGCCCCATTCGTTGGGCGCGAGTAAAATCTTGTGTACATGAAATCATGAACAAAATGTGTACAAACTACAAACAAAAATATCAGCAGAGATATGCATTTTGGCTTCTTTGAAAAACTGAAAATGTGGAATCAAAAAAGAAAGGAGTACTAATCAAACTTTACTCTTTTTTTTACGTTTTTGTGGTTTTGTTTGTATTCTGTATGTTTAGCATTAGCAGAACGTTTGTCAGAAAATGTGGCTTGTGCAGTTCAAAGCGAGATGGAAAACTGTCAAGTTGTTTAGTCCTTGTCACTTCTGCTTCTGTGATTAAAAATGGCACATTGTTGAACAGTTTAAAGTTGACTAGAGGAGCTAGTAGATTTTTAGGATTTAAGGGCAAGTTTAACTTGAAAAGTGAGTTTGTCAATTCCGGTTTGTCAATTAATCGTTGTAGTTATAGCTTGTGTTTGTCGTCTCGTCAGCATCGTTCTTTGGAACGGCATTTGTTCCAGTGTCAGTATTACTGCCAGTCTCATCAACAAACACCGAATAATGGAAAGGTGACTAATGAAGAAACTTGTGGGAATTCGTCATCAGAAATAATGAAAGTGTTAAATGTTGCCGAGAAGAACGACGCTGCAAAGCGCATCGCTCATCTACTTTCCAATGGCGCTGTTCAAATGGTATTTCATTAAACATAATGCACTGTTTCTAGGAAAATGGTCAATTATTGCGGACTACGAGCGACATTAATTGTGAGAATTTTTATTTTCATTTTATAGAGAAACACGTATTCTGTGTACAACAAATTGTACGAATTCCAGTACCCCTTCATGAATCAGAATTGTCATATGTCTATGACGTCTGTGTCGGGTCACTTGCTCAACTGTGAATTTGATCCAAACTACAGAAAATGGCACTCATGTGATCCTGTTGAGTTATTTGACGCACCTGTGATCAAAGGCTGCCAAGATAATATGAAAGACATTAAGGTAAATTGCGGATTATAGATTTTCTTACCATTTCAATGTATAAACAAAAATCGCATGTAAACAAATTTTTCATTGATTGTTTAATTCCAGAGATCGTTAGAACAACAAGCCCCGTATCACCAAATTTTAATTGTATGGACGGATTGTGATAGAGAAGGAGAAAACATTGGCTATGAAGTAATTAACGTTTGTAAGGCAGTTAATCCGCGCTTGCGAGTTTTCAGGGCTCAGTTTTCGGAGATTACTAAAGTCGCAGTACAAAGGGCAATGAGCAATTTGATTGAGCCAAACAAAAGGGTTAGTGATGCTGTGGATGTCAGACAAGAGTTAGATCTGAGAATTGGAGCTGCATTTACTCGTTTTCAAACATTACGCTTAACAAGAAAATTTCCAGCTGCTTTGGCGGATCGTCTGATTAGTTATGGAAGTTGTCAGTTTCCAACGTTAGGGTTTGTGGTGGAGCGCTACAAGGCAATTCAAGATTTCATTCGGGAAGATTTTTGGAAAATTGACGGTAATATAATTTTTATTTCATAATAAATATATTATATTTGTCTCTTAATTGTCTTGCCTTGATTATCAGTAAATTATTCAATACTATTGTGGCTTCTTGTTTACAGTGACTCACAGAGTTGACGACTTCAATGTTAGCTTTAGCTGGGCAAGAGTTAAACTATTTAACCGACTGGCTGTTATGTCCATTTACGAAGCCTGTTTGGATGACCCAATGGCTAAGGTGACGAAGGTGCAAAGTAAACCCAAATCCAAATGGAGACCAGTTGCGATGGATACGATTGTAAGGAAGTACTACAAGTAAACATTTTTCTAAGCATTGTGGAATAATTGTCTGACTGAAACTTTAAAATAAAACATGTATCTTGAACTTCTGCAGGAACTTGAAAAGTTAGCCTCTAGGAAATTAAGGATCGGTGCTAAAGAAGCTATGCAAATAGCTGAACAACTTTACACGAAAGGTTATATTAGTTACCCAAGAACAGAAACAAATATTTTCCCTCCCGGGTTGGATTTAGCGAATCTAGTTCAGCAACAGACGGAGAGTAATCAATGGGGAGGTTAGCAAAAATAGCATTAAATTCATTATAATTTAATGTTGCATGTCTGGTTACAGTGGTTATGATGAAATTAGTACTGATTATTTTTTCGTTTGTTTGGATTGGAATATAAAAAGGGTTTGCTACCCGTGTCATGCAACAACCCAACGGCCCGACCCCTCGTAACGGAAAAAAGTCTGATCAGGCCCATCCTCCCATTCATCCGACGAAATTTGATAATTTAAATGGGCTAAGTGGTATGTTTTAAAATTTGATTGAGTAATAGCAATGTTTCAAAAAGTAAGTCTATACATTAATTGATTGCATTTCTTTTGAGACAGATAAACACAGGAAAGTGTATGAGCTTATTTGTCGACATTTTCTGGCTTGCTGTTCGAAAGACGCTCTTGGAAAAGAAACCATCGTTGAGATTGAAATCGCTGGAGAAAAGTTTGTAGCAAATGGATTGATTGTGATAGAAAGAAATTACCTGGAAGTTTACATTTACGACAAATGGAGTGATAAAGAGATTCCAGATTTCCACATGGACCAAACTTTTCGCCCTACAAAAATCGAAATGATTGATGGTAAAACATCCCCTCCTAACTTGCTGACAGAAGCAGACTTGATTGCGCTAATGGAAAAACATGGAATAGGTAAGTAACCCATAAAACTGGACGTTTAAATGGTATGCGATCGCGAATTAATATTATGTATCAATGAACTAACTTTTTATTTCCGCACAAAATATTCAGGAACTGACGCTACGCATGCTGAACATATTGAAACCATCAAAAGCCGTCAGTATGTAGGAGTTCAAGGGATTCATTTTGTACCTGGAAAGCTGGGTATGGGTCTAGTCGAGGGGTATGACGCCATGGGCTTTGAAATGTCCAAGCCTCATCTTCGAGCAGAATTGGAAGCTGATCTCCAGAGAATTTGTGAAGGCACACGAAGGCCAGCAGATGTCTTACGTGAACAAGTACAAAAATACAAGCAAGTTTTCATCCATGCCACGGACCAAGTTGTGCGCTTAGACGAAGCAATATCTAGATTATTAAACGATGGGGGTCCCCCGCCCGCAGATGCAAGCGGTACAGGTCCCCGTGGTGGTGGTGGTGGCGGGGGCGGCGGTACTGGAAATTTCGGTAGTCGAAGGAGAGGTGATGATGATGATGACGATGATGGAGATAGTGGGTTTGGTGGTGGTAACAATACAACTGCCAGGTCAAATGCATCGTCAACATTCAGATCGAATTCATCTGCCACTTCTTCAAGAAGTACTCCAAGTTCAAGAACTTTTATCAGCGGTAATGATACCCATCGTAACCAGCCCACGATTTCTCAAAGACCCCCAGCTGCAAGGGCACCCGCTCGTGCAACTACTCCTGAGACTGGAAATGCGCCTTTGTGTGACTGTGAAACTGTTCCCGACCTTCTCACTACCAGGAAACCAGGACCCAACCTTGGTCGACAATTTTATAAGTGCGGCACCTGTGGTTTCTTCCAGTGGCTGGATGATAGTGCTGCTGGCGGGGCATCGACGTCCTCGTCTCGAGGACCAACTCAACGACCTGGTAATACGTCTACTGGGTACTCCTCAATGGGTCCTCCTGCTCCTCGGGCTCAGCCATCAGCAAATAGTTCAAATTACCAAAGGAATCAGCAGAATTTCGGTTCAGGATCGAGTAACTCAGATAGTCGGAGCGCTCCAAACCAGGAAGCAGCGGGAGAAATTCCGAAATGTTCATGCGAGAAACAGGCTGTCTCGTAAGTTTTTAAAATTATTGCCAAAGGAAGGTGTAGTTTTACATTGTTTACGTAATTTGAAATGCATATCAATCATTAAATTTTACAGATATACAGTAAGAAAGGAAGGTGCCAACAAGGGACGAAAATTCTTTGGATGTGCTGTGCCTTTTGGATCACAGGAGCCTAGATGTGACTTTTTCCAGTGGGACGACGAAGGAATTGGGCAATCGAACGCTAGCGCAGAAACGGGACGCTTTAATCCTTCGAATACGCAGGCTCCCAGAAGGGGTGCAGGTGCTAACAGAGGTCGTGGTGGAGCTCAAGGTGGACCTAAACGAGCGAGAAAGTGCGGGCTTTGTCATCAAGAAGGTGAGTAACATGTAGCAAAACTTCAGCGCTTACTTGGCTTGGCAACCAAATTTTTTTTTGTATATTTTTGTCATTTTTATTCTCTTCGTTTATTTTGCAGGCCATACACGAAGAAATTGTCCTTTGCAAGGAGGGGATGAAGAGGACGAAGAGGAAATGGATTATTCGAACATGGAGTATTAATCAAAGCCAATATATTAGCTGTTTAAACCAAAAAAATGTGTTTATGTTTATGTATTTGTATCTTTTGTTAGTTTTGTTTTATTTGTCACTTTTTAAAATTCTTGTTCTTGTCAGATGTTCTTCCACTTGAAATGCAATCAAACTGAATGTATGTGTAAATGTTTTTTGTATTATCTGTAATTTAATTGTTTCCCTTGAAGTATTAAAATGTTAAAAGACTAAAAAACGACGTTTCAAAACATAGCCATTTACAAATGTTTCGTTTAAATTTATTGCGAGTATTGATTATCAGAATGGATCTCTATGACATTGACATCTTCATGTAGCATCCATGAAATATGAAATCCATGGAAATGAAATGAAGTTACTAGTCCAAGTGTGTAATTCTATTTTTATATATGCTAATGGAAATTGTTATGAGTTTTCCACAAAGCATTAGTTCGCGAGTTGTATGTGAATTATGTGACGTTCAACATTCAACGTTACGTCGGAAGAGAGGTCTTAGCTTTTGCTTGTTCGCTTCCCATGATGAATGAGTATAACTGCAAATTGTATGAAACATTTATCGTTAATCATGTCATTAATCATGCGTAATTATAATCATGTGTGTATTAGGTTGCGTGTAGCATGAGCCTGCGCCAAGCAACCGTATCATTTGTAAAATTGCATACGCGTTGCCATTTTAATTCTGAATGTCTATGTCTGCCAGTATGACCACCACTCGAGGTCCTCGAGTAAACCTCGTTAGCAGCAGACAAATTATCATTCATGCATGACCATAATTACGTGATCTACTGATCACGACGATGATATGGTGATGTGATAGCAAATAGTCATAAAATTAAATGAATTGCTGCAAACTTGCAAAGCACTGATTGAACAGAGCAAACAATGTATGTGAATGTAAAGTGTAAGTAGTCCTTCCTGCTACGTGTAAGATGCAGGTGCAGGGGGTAACGGGGTAAGTTGAGGTATGCATACACACAATATGCCAGCTGAGCTGACAATGTAATGACAGCATAACGCAATGTTGTTCAAAGTCTGGTTCATTTTTGAGAAAGGTACTCTTTTACGTTAATCTTAATGACGTTGGCGTTTTTTGAAAACACGCTTTCTACATTTTTTGCACAGAAAAGAATTACACAGTGATTAGGTGCTAAAACTGGTCTCTCTAGAAAAGCCTTTTTGTGTAGTAAACGAGTGAGTTTGTGAAGTTGACATACATTCAAAGGGTGAGTTGGAAAAATTATTTAGGTAAATATCAAACAAACAGCTGATTTTAAATAGTTAATTGTACAAGTTTAGATTTAAAGTTAAATGTATAAGTTTACTGATCCAGATTCAGTACTGAAGATAAGCCATATGTGAATAGAACTTGAAGAAGATTAGAATAGAAAAGTGAAAATTCTGTGTTCCAAAATTTAGCAGGTGAATAAATAGCTTTGTTGTTGAACTGTATTGTGTACATGTGACCTGTCCAAAATTTCACTTTAAATCTAGATTTTATCCACTTTTTTGGGGATACATAATTACCTTTTGAAGAAAGTTTGTTATTTAAGTTCTGTCGTTTTTAGAGCGATATATATAGTTTGTTGTTGGAAATTGTGTTTATAGATTATGTTAGGGTGAAAAAAGACGTTTGAAATTGAATCCATGTTATAAATTCTAACTATTTTTACTTCTTTTTCAGCTAATATATGGATGGTCGCCCTATCAAATCGGTTTGATATACAGAATCCTTATCTGAATGAAGACTTTGTTTCTCCAAAAATTGCGCACGAGTGGATGGGATCATCAAAAAGTCCGGAGTGAATAATCCGACTCAGGCATGACATGGCTAAGCGTATCGATAAGTCCCGGTTCGAACTAGAGGAATTGGGATTTCAAAGAAAGAAGGATGAGTTCATCGAAAGGTTGGTTTTACCGACCGACACGCTT
>JAQFXM010005848.1:0-14223 GCA_034693345.1 Entomobrya multifasciata | reverse complement strand
TGAAGGCACCACTCCTCAATGTCATTGGGCTTCTCGAGCACATACTTGGCCGCCATGTGCCAAATCCAGGTCGCCTCCTTCTCGCCCAAGCTGCACACCTCCCCCGCACCAATTTTCGCAATGTCCAGCGCATGCTCCGTGCTTATCTTCTCCCTAAACTCGGCCTTGCTCACTACTCCACCATCGATAAGCTCAGGGGCAGGAGGAGGGTTATCATCCGCGGGAAAAAAATAACTCAACATTCTCGCCACCTCTGTCGCCATTCATCTGTTTCACAACTTGGCTGCTCCTCTCTCCTCCTCCATCTCCTCTTGTGTTTCGGGCACCTGATGATGATGTACTTTGAGAAGCTCGAGCACCTGCACCTCCATCCCTCTCCTTTTTAAGTCGCTTGAAGTAAGTGACCCCAAAGTCGACAATGAAGGGCGGCTTTTCCAAAAGATAAGCTATTGTGAAGTCGACGAGTGTCTCGCGAAGCTCATCTGGAATACGGGAGCGGGGGCGGTTATCCATTTTTAAGTCTCTTTAGGATAACATTATTATTTAACTGGCCATTTTAATAAAATTTGTATGGAACGCGAAATGAAAGATCTTGACAACTGCAGAGGGTTTGTCGTTAATAGAAATTTTAATGTACTAATTTTTTTTTAGATTTTGTCAGAAGAAGTTTCGAGCAGCTTCCATAATATCCTTTCCAACACTCTCGTAATTTGTCCATTTGGAAGATACTCCCGAGTAAATTCTCGATAAGCCATGCATATTCGTCTGGAGGTAATATCCTTTCGAAGAATAGAGTGCTCCCAAGAATATTTCGCAGGTCCATACAAAACTAGTAGAGAACGTCTGGGCATTGGAATTCTGACAATTGGATAATTTGTGGAGTTGTTGTCGTCGCCGGTCGCCGTTGTCATTGAAGTGATCCTTGTTGATTTGGTGGTGGAGGGGTTACTCCAAATTGTATTTTTGCTTGTTTCCAAGAAACATGTCCATTGTGAGCACAGAATCGGATATAAGGCTCACGGAAACGACATGCTCTCCCCAAACCCAGCAGTCGTCAATATGCGGATCTATACAAGCACCTGTTTCAGGTCTGTACTCAATTGCGCACTGTTCAATAGTTTGTAAGTTTTAGAGAAGGGGCTGCTTCGTCAATTTATCTTGAAACTTTTGGCTGAAGTTGAGAAATCCTCGGAAGCTTTTCCCGGAAATTTTCTTCTTTTTAAAGTTGGTCTTCGGGCCAAAATTCTGTAAAATCAAGAAATAAAATAAAATAAACTATTTAAGTAATTAATTTAAATTCAATACTGGTTAACAAATTTAATTTAAAAAATTTAACCTGTTTTCTCCTTCCACTCCTCTGTTTCACTCAAGAAATCTGGCAAAAGATAAACACCCGGAAACCGATAACCCTCCTGACCTATAATTGTCCCCTTCACCACCTCCACCACTCCCTCCCTGATGATTAGGATGATCCCTCCAAACATTACAGCCAGGCCATGCTTTGTCCCCACACAAGTGACAAAATTCCAATGCATCCTACACAAATCACCAATTAAAATAATTACGTTAAAATATCCCCTAAACATCAATTACTCATTTTCTTAATTAAAAATTAGTTATATTATAATTATAAACATAATTCGTTTAGTAATTAAATTAACTTACTGATAGTGCCTCCTTATTTGGTTCCTTACTCAGCTTATCGATTTCCAGCTGATCTTCACAAAGTAAACAAGTTCGAATTCCTTTACAGCCGCATGCTCTGGGTTTAAACATGACTAATTACAAATTAACAATTAGTAATTACGGTAGAATTATTTAATTTTTAATAAAAAGTTCACGTTCAACAAGTCAGCTGCTTTTGTCATGTTGATGTATAGGAAAAGCTGATCAGCTGTTCACGGGTGTTTTTTTGTCTAGTAACTTGCCGGCCAATAAAAAACAGGATACAGATTTTCCTTTTTATCTAGTGAGTTTGTTTGCTTTAAAAAATATTTTAAATGACTGAACCGGTTTAACTGTAATTATCAGTTAATTCTACGAAGTACAAGCTTAATTAATACTACAGAAATGGATAGGATTCAGCGGTAGAGGTAAGGCACACTTCGGCAAAAAATGTGGGTGAAAGCGGTGGGAATGTGGGTGAACGCAGTAAGAATGTGGCTGAAAGCGCTAGAATTGTGGTTGTAAGAAGAGCAAAACCGTGGGAGCGGTACTGGGGAGAAAGGGGAAACCCCAAAGAAATCCCTGTGGTGTAGCAAAGGAGGTTGCGATGTTGTGTTCGTGTTTGCCATTTATAAAAGTCGACACAACACCAAATTTCACGCCACATCGGAGGATAAGCCGCAAAGCGATTTGTGTGGCAAGAGGTTTGTGCACCGTGACAACCTCACAAAACACAAAAAAGAGAAGTGCCGTCCTCCTAACTAAGAGGTTCCTTGGCTTCCTGCGCGCGTTGCATCTTAGAGATGCGTAATAATTCCGACAGGTGATAAAACCCCAAGATGTATGAGGTGGCAAGAGTTTTTGTGTGGTAAGCGTTTGAGTTGATGGTTAAGGTAAGAAAGTATTGAATATTTGAATGTTGTTAGGTCGCGTGTTTGACTAGACTTTTAGTGACCTGAATGAGCACTAGACGTTTATGGTTGGTAAACATCTGGAGAAAATAAGTGGTCATTGATAACAAAAAGATGGCAATTGTAATGTACCGTAAATGAATGCTAGCATTTTGTAACACGTTCTAATAAACCGGAGAACGTACCGTGGGGCACTGAAAAACAATTTTATTAGATCTTTGTATTAAATGCGATACAATTTAATTGTATTGCATATCTGACAATGATCAGCCGATTCGAGCAGTGTAGTTATGGGGCTGTTGGGCGATGATTTTCCACAAACTAGCAAAACTGGATCCGCAGTTCGCTTTAATGGGTAACAAGACGACAATGTGCAAGAGTGCAGAGATAAGTATATCTCAGAATACCGATCTTGTAATTTTTAGTTTACAGTCTGGTTAAATAAGGGTCATAAGAGAATAAAACTAGCTCCGATAGTTAGGTAGATATTCTACCAAAAAAACATTTTTCGATTCGCTTAAAATTAATGCGAAACGCCATGCTAATAGGTATTTCATTTTGCATTGTTGCATTTACTCACTGAGTATTGTTGTTGATGGACAACAATAGCAGGGCAATGTAATGCAGTTCAAATTTTGTTTTATCATCAATTATTATATTTTCTCGTTTTGCAAAAAAGTAAGTTAATTTTTTTTCGTAGCTGTGAATTAGTTTCGATTTTTTTTGCAGGTAGATGGATTCACCAAAAATTAAACTATCCGCGAAATGTCAACTGCCGTGATGATATCAATGGAAAGCCGTTACTTGTATAAAATAAATAAAATAAATAAATATCGCTTGCATTTTTACATTAATCTATTTATTTTCCCCAACTACCAAGTCAAGTAAAAATAGTTTTTAGTACAAATTGTTTAGATAACTTTGGTACAATTTATAATTAGTATTTCAATTTGCACACGTACGAATTTTTACACATTGCACGAATTTTAATTTACAAATATAATTTCGAGTTTTCAGGAAAACACATTTAATAGAAAGTGGATTGAGAGTCCATGGAACCTCACAGAGTCCACGTCACATGCTAAAGTTTGTAAATTTATGTGTGAAAGGTAGAATAACTGCGAAAACGCAATTAAATAGTTCTGTTTGTAAAATATTTGGAATTTTTGCATCCAGGAGCGTTAATGAAAGGATCATTCTCACTACTAATGAAAAGCAGGCTGTTCGCTATATATCAAGAAGTGATTTCATTGATGAACTTTCGATAAATGAGAAGTTAATGTTGATTTCAATGAAGAAAAACTGTAGCCTTATACTGAATAACATACTCATTTCTTATCATGTATTAGCATCTAGTAAGTACAAGCTGTACAAAGATAACTATTTAAGGCTTAAACCTCTATTTTACCCAAACATTAGAGTTTTGTTTTGTGAAACTGATGGGTATGCTGTAGAAATAATCAAACAGCAGTTTCTTTATGAGAAGTTAAAGAAACTTGTCAAATATTTCGATTTTTCCCAAATTCCTACCAGCTGTACTCTATTTGAGGACTCTAAAAAAAAGTCAGGCATATTGAAACTAGAAGCGCTTTTTGTTAAGTCATTTATCGCTTAGACAGCATAGCATGTTAGAAATATTTCCTACCACGCAACATGAAATCAAAAAGTGTATATCTTGTAGTCGGGAAGATTTGAAAATTTCAAAGCTTAAAATTGCATATCAGAGATACAAGGATATTTTAAATGGAATTGATGATGGTAAACTTGAATTCTTTGCGTTGAGCTCAGACGTACACGCAGTATCATACAGTAAGAAGGTACGGAACGTTCTTTCCGTAAATGATGGGTCTATAATATTCTAAAATAGAATTGAAAGTGTACCAGTGGGAAATTTCTCGTAATTCTGTATAAACAGAGCATGCATTGGTGTTTGTGTTATTTCATAAAATGCCTTTAAAAGAAAAGAAAGAAAAAGAAAGAAGAAAGAAGGATTCTCGTATCATGTAAATTTTATCATAAAGAACCAACAAGTGTGTAATATACTGACAGTCAAACACCCTAACGTTATTAGCGGACAAGGAAAGGTTCAGAGAAAGGATAAAGAACTTTGGAAAAAAATAGGACCTTTCCTCAAGTACCCATCTTGAAAACAAAAGCCAATACAATGGCTTCCATATTTGGTAACGCCCCCATGATTCTTTCAAGCTAATCTATGCTGGTCGGAATGGCAGGTGCAGGGAAAAGTAGTCTATGTATGGCAATAAGTTTGAATCACCGTGCAGCCAGACGAAAGCAACTAGATGGGTACGGCAGGAAAAAGGTAAAACTACGAAAAGAAAGTGCTGCAAATTGTGTTGGTGTTGATGGTATTATCGGTGTAACAATATTTCTATTTGAATGAAATGCTAAAACTGATGCCTTTGTTTGCTGCTGTAATCCTTATGATCAAGTGGACGGCAGTCAGTAAGATGACACATTGGTAAATGAAATCTCATCAGAATTCCAGTGAACCCCGTCCCACCGTATTATAACCCACCACTATGTCAACAAAAAGGTTCGCCCATCTTTAGTTTTCGTCTCTTTTTATAGGGAACAATGATTATGCAAGCCCATTTCAGAATTATATAACTAATTAATTCATATTTCAATGTTGAATAATTGTTAGTGTTTCATAACTTTACAGATACCAAGCGAGGAACGAATGGAACTAGGGGAAAAAATTGCTTAAAAGGCATCATCTACATCTGACATCTTTACCATGGCCTCCTAAAACGGTAAATGTTACGATTGGAATAATTATTCATTTCAAAAACAATAGGGGTTTTGTTTGCAGTGCTAATATATTCTGATTTTTTCTTGAAGGTGTAGCCAGACGTCTTAAGAGAGATAGACAACTTTCCTTGAGAAAAAAAGGCATTAGCTAGCTTTGAACATATTCTCGAAGAAGTCTTTCCAAAAGTATTCGAAGTTTGGTGAAAAAGTATGAAGCCAACTAGATATACTGGAATTCTGCAAACGAATCGAAGAAAAAACAAGAGGCTAAAGCCTGGGCGACAACTGCCCTGCAATGCCTTTTGGTTTGCAAGTCCTGGAACTAAAGCTTGGAGCACTGTTACCGGAAACGCTTCATGACCGGAATCCCTGAAAATAAGGGCCAAAATAAGACTTTTGGAATTCCAATAATTACCACATTAATAATTCGACGGAAGCACAAACCTTTTTTGACAATTTTGAAGAAACCCATTTGGGAAGATTGAAAAACTCCATTTTTTGGAAGGTACGTAAATTTTGTAGATGAGAACCATTTGAACTGGACAAGATATTATCATGAAATTGAAAGCATTGTGGATAACTGGGGCGACGACATTCGGTACTGTTCTCTGCATTTTGGACGCGAAGAAGATCAACGAGCAATGATAGTTTGGCTGAACAATTTTCTTTGTTACATGCGGAATCGAAAGTACTTACAAGTACTTACTCATCATAGAAAAGTCACGCAAGAACTTTTTGAAGCAAATCAATTTTTAACTTTGTTAAGAATAGAAGAAATTCGTTTGTATTACGTCAATATTAAGTCGTCGTATCATTTGTAGTATTGCAAGCTAAATTTTGATACCGTCACATCAAAAATCTGAATATGCAGCTTCTTAACGACTCGAATGAAAATGTCTTCAGATCCTTGACGAATTTTGAAGGATTAATTTTTCGAAGTTTTACTTTTGGACGTTATGACTTTTACTTCCTTAGAGGATTTGAAAACTTTGGAAACCTAAGGAAGTTGACCATATGAACTGAAAAAATTACTGCACTGTACAAGCAGTTCTACAATCATTAAACCAGTCATTACAATTAGGACCGATTTAAAAAAAACTGAACTGATTGTTTGTCCGCACGTATCCATAAATTCTTTTTGTGTTTTCTGGTCAGTCTGTGAGTTTCTGTGAGTCTGATTACTGTGAGTGAAAAGCTAAAAACAAAGTTAATAACCACTCAATTTTTTCTTTATTTTTGGTGCTGTGTCACCATGAACTATAGCTATAGACCATATTCAATATTTAGAACAGCTTCCATTTAAAGTAACCGAACAGATACCACAGCAAGTTCAGGATAATGATTTTCAACTTCGCGGCTGGTAAGTTTTTTTATTTGTCGTATAGTCCGGAATAATTTATAAAAACGCTATGAAGGAATTATACATGAAATTTACGTAAGCATAAGCAAGTCAAGCACATCAAATTTGTAAAATGTATCAGGAAGGATGGATGTAGCACTTTTGGTTGACGGAACGAATGAAGAAACACATTCATAATAATTACAGAAAAAAAATAAAAAGATACATTGTACAAAGTCAGACAAAGCGACTTATGCTTCAATTTACTTACATCTACCTTTGCAGAATTACTTTAGTCACCACATTATCAAATAACACAATCAGATTTTATTGTCAAACCACTTACATTTCTCCGTGTGTCAAATATTTTGAAAGAAACTCATACATATGATAAACAACTCGGAGATACTAGTCCACGTAGTTGATTCTTCTACCTCATCAAGTCATCATTCAATTGAGCGAAAATCTGTTCAATTATTGCCCTGTCTGTATTAAGATGCAAATTGTTTTCTGCCACTGAATGAACATTTGGATTTTGTGTTGTAATTTCCTCCAATTTTCCTGAATTGTAATCTGTGAAATGAGTGCTATTTTGTTCTGTGTTATTAGTCAAGTCAATAGATTCAGTTGAATCTTGAATTGGTAACTTCTCTTCTTCAACAATCAATTTTGAACTGTTTTCAATCGTAGGATTATAGGGTTTAAAAGTTGAAGTTTGAAAATACAAAATTGTTGCTTCCTCTATTTCCGCTTGGGAAAGTTCCAAAGGCCTTTCCGTCAAAAGTTGCTAACTTTGCTCCTTCAAAAGACGTATATTGTGTATTCGGAAGTGTCCTAAAGTATCCCTGAAGATACGAATCTTGATTTTTGATATTTTTCCATTCCGACGTGATGTATTAGTAGTTTTGTTAGTCTCTTGTTTTAGTGAAGAGTTTGAAATAATAGTAGGTGTTATTTTGGAAGGAGAAAGTGTTGGATGAAAAGTGAAAGAATTTGAAGTGGTAGACGTAAGATCTAACTCCACCTCTTGCTTATCTTTTAATCCTGTAGTATACCCACGTTTATACTCATCTTCATCTACTGGTGCATGCAATTCATTGAGAGGAAGTTTGATTTAAGGCTTTCAAATAGTCTTGAAAGAATGAAGTTTTGCCTTTAAACGAATTTTTATTTGGATCAGTTGTATGTAGGTAGATCGGACATCTCTTTTACTATGGGGAGGATAATACGTAACCTTTGTTTGAATAAAAAATTAAACGGGAAAGGTGCTGTCGTTGTAAGAATAGGACGTAGTGGGACATTTTTACAGGTGAAATTTGTGGGTTGACAGGAAACGAAAGGAAAGAAGAGAAAGAAAATTATTATGGTTGGGCTTCCGCTTGGCACGAGTTGATTTCCTTGTTGGACCTGTTGATTTCACCTTTCTCCTTGGTCACGGACATTTTCCAATCGTCGGAGAGTCGTCACCTGAATCCTCAATATATTCTGTTGTTGCAAATATTGAGGAAAGATTAGTTAACACTTCATTCAAATCTTTTGCATTAAAACTCGTATATTGGAAAAGTTCTACAAGCAAAGTAAATAAATTTGGAAATAAATGCAAAGCTACAATACAGAATAATTAAATGAAGAAAAAACTTAAAATGATCAGTCCCTAAAATGATCACCGGAGTTGTTTTTAAATACTTTAATAGCGTACAATAAGTTTCAAGACAATTTAATTCCTGAACCTGAAAAACATGCATTTTTCATGGATTATTTATCAAATTCGGAGCAGTTTTATCGGTCAATGGCATGACTATAGGCAAATCTGGTATGCTCTCTAATGTTATTAAGGTTTTGATATCTAGATTCGATTTAATTGTCGGTAACAGATTTGTATAATCTGTCATGATGTAAATTTTAAATGGCAAAAATTGACTGATATACATCTCTTCATTAAGTTAAAAAATTTCTAGCTTAAGAAGCTCAGGATATATTTTATCATGATTTTGCAGTTGTTCGCGAAAATAATGTGAAATGTATTTCACGATCTTTTCATCTAATATATACATTCACGAAGCAATCTCATTCTCTCTACATGCGTTTTAATAATTCTGCCAGTGAGAAGACATTTTACCTCATAAACTAACGGACTAATTTGGTGTATTACTTCATGTTTGCCAATAAAATAAGGTGCAAATTTTCTACTCTGCCCTACTTCTATCGTTTTAGGATATTTTAACATTACTATATCATGTAACTTGAGCCAACATTTTAATTTTAATGGGTTAATTCATAATTACAGGTATGCTTGCCTCTAAATATTGGTTAATCACTTCTATCATTTATAGTTGAATACTACACGAACAATTTGAATTTTTTATCCCCACTAGTGGTTTGTGACATATTATTTGTATTCTTTACAAATTTAAAGTGCATTCTAGTGCTTGTATTAAATTCATAGTTTGTAATTTATTTTAAATGCACTAATGGATTCCATAAAATGCACATGTTATTGACCGAGGATGCAATTGAGTGAAATTCTTTTACTATAGCTTGTATATAAATTCATATGTATTGTATTGTATTGTATGTATGTAATAATCACGGTAAATATTCAAAAATAAGCATTCATATGCCATATGCAATCAAGGGCTTTAGGTGCAATGATAGGCACCTACAGGTTTAAATAATGGTGTTATTGTGAAATGTGAAGTTCCCAAATAAGGGGAAAGTTGGACAAAGTATGTATTATTTTACCTGAAATGGTTATCGTTTTCTTTTAATGATCAGTTATGAATGATAAAAAACATTCAACCTTTATTGTTGTGTCTCACCTAATTGATCTTGCTTTCATTAATATCCCTCATGTTATTGAGATTTAAACGATTGGATGCTTCTATAATCAACTTTTTCCTCTCACGCAGCAAAGATTATTTTTATGACGCACAAGGTAGGAATTTGCTGATTACGTATTCTAAACACATCAAATATCTGCATTTCATATCCTAACCACTGTGCCCTCTTAATTTATCAAATATGGATCACTTTCCCCATTAATTCCGACTAAATTCAGCAAGCGTTATTATTAATAATACTTACCACTTACAAAAAGTTTTCTGGATATCAGACGTAATGAAATGTGCTGTGTCTAATAACAACTTAGGTATGTAGGGCCTACTGGCCTATTTAAGCGATTCGCTTTGATGCTGATGTTGATTCATTGATTTAATGGTATTTCAATAATGTGTTAAATAAGTGCCTTCTTGGATAGTTCTACTTTTGTATTAATGCATATTTAAACAAAGTACTAAATACGACTCTTTTAAGAATAATTCGGAGAAATAATAACAATGAAAATGCATCTTCATAAAATGTAATAGTCTGTCATTATTTTCAATTTATGCCTTTCAGTACATTCCAAATAAAGATGTTAGTAAGAAATTACGCTCTAGGGGTTTGCTTTCCAAGTTACTTGCGCTGCCCTATTTTTTCATATAATACTGATGCTTTTAATCTACCAGTTATACATTGTGTATTTATACTTAATTTTAATAATTTTAATTTTATATTAATTTTAACAACGATAATCAAAAGCATAACTCAAAACTGTGCTAATGATAATGATAGTTGGATATGATAGCAGTTATGATGATATGATGAACATGAATTATGAAGATGATACTATTTCCCGTAAAGATACCGCATTGCGAAATATAACATGCTAATACACAACTAACACGAATAAAATTTGTTCTTTTTCAAAACCAACCACACAAGGTTAATTTTAAATTATTTATTAACTAAGGATTATTTTAAACGGACATACCAAAGAAAATTATGATATAAAGTTATTTCAGGTTTGATTGACCATGATGAAATTGGTAGTTTCTTTCACACCCCCTATGTTTTACAGTATAGATTCGTGTCTTAATTCGAATCACTTTCTCTTGAAGAAGACGAAAAATAACTTTCCTGGCTTGATTCTCTACTACTGTAGTTCAATTCTTCAGTTTCCGATTTATATACGACGAAGTCTCTTAAGCTCCCTTCAGAGTCCACTTCCGAGGAACTGGAGCTGTCGTATGAGTCACTTGAAGTCTCTATCTCTAATCGTTGTGGGCACTGAACGGGACCGTGTAATTGGGGTCGTAGAACCTGTACTACGTTGTCATTTATAAGCCGTGTGCGAAGCAAATCTTTCAATTTTTCATAGGTATGATAGTCGTCATCCTCATGCAATTTCATAAAATCTCTCGCTAGTCGTTGAAGACCGGGATGCAAATAGTCAAATAACGAGTTCAATCTCGTGTAGTGACTTGCCTGACGATGAAGAAACTCATATCTCATGAACAATTTCAATAGTTCATCATAAGTTGGGTATTCCGTGTCACGGAAGTTTAACAGTGTGCTCCGTAAATTGGCAGAATTCTTATCAGCAATAAGCACTTCGAGCGAATCACTACGAATCGCAAGTTTCATCTACAAAATAAGTAAAAAATCAGGTAAACTTAATCTACATTATTACATCAACAGATTCAAATCCTTTCAAGTTAAGTCAGAAAAAAAATAAAATCCTCAGTTAAAAAAACGAAAAGTTATATGAAGGGCGGATGGTATTACCTAACTTTTACATTTTCTGTTCGCTACAATTATGCATTTTGTAGTACCCTATTTTTCTCAAAAACAAAAAAATACCTCCTGCTCTGTTGTTTAGCTCATGCAAAAAGGCACGTGAAATTCCAAGATTTCATGCGTAGACTCACTGTTCCTCTCCAGTCCCTGTATCAATGAAAGAGAATTCAAGTTCTGAAGTCATAAAACTGCAGGATAGACACAGACGAAGTTTATCCTTGTTTAGATCATTCGTAGGGTTATTATATGTTAGACTACTAGATAAGAAAAAAACCCGTAATAAAATCCCCCTTAAATAAGATTTCCTCATATTGTTTCAAGAATTCCTTTGGCTGGAAAGCCCTTTTTCTTGTGTGATCATAATAGTCCCCTAAATCCTTAAATTTCTCTTTTTAAGAATATTTTTAAACTGATACAAAAAAATCTTGGGCGAAGATAATGATGATCATTTCCCTTCAAGAAAAGGAATTTTTACTTCTTACACCCTAAAGGTAACAACATGGCTAGCCAAGGTGTCCCTTGTGTAACCCTAATCCAAAATATTACTAGCTAAAGGTTCATCATTCTCTGTTCTAGGCCTTACTTCCTATTGTGAAATTATCTCCAGTAGGTTAAACTGTTTATTGGTAAATTGAACTCAAGAATGGACTAACCTCTTCTAGAAGTTGCGTTGATGTGTATAGAAAATCTTTTGTTTGCGCGTTCCTAAAATACATTCCTTAACAAATACCGTTATTTATCTATGTAATACCAAATGCTGGTACACCACTACCACCACCCCATCATTTTCTTTTGCATACTATTTACTTTGTGGCAGCTAGTGCAACAAAAAGGCTAAAATACATAGAGTTTTGTATATTTTATATTCAGATTTTTCTTTATATTTTTTTCTTTTAAGACAGTAAGGATATTTATAGAACAAACTTCAAACTAGTTATCAATCAATTGCCTTATTTACTATTAACAACTCCTTAACCTAAACTCACAAATACCAGTACTCCAAGTGAAAAACCCAACACTTTTCCCCAAACTCCTTCAAAATTCTTCTTCACAAATCCCAAACTCGTTTCCCCAGAATACCAAAAAAACTCTAAGGCTTAGTGGTAAGCTGCCTTCTATCCCACGTTACTGCTCCTACTACCAACAAAAACTCTAAGGTTTAATGGTAGATAATTCCTCCCAAAATCTCGAACTGGACTGGACTGCCTCCTCAGCCGGCTGCCTCTATTTATAGGTCCCGGCCGCTTTTTCTTCATTCGCCCCCAAAACTTCAGTCCACTCCATCCCTTATCCCACTATAATTGTCTTTACCTTTTTACTCCTTTTTCGTATAATCATATTACTTTTTACAAAAAATAGCATCACAAACCGACGCTATTCCAGCGAGGGATGAAACTACCGCCTGGAATTTACCTAGCGACAAGTTGTTGTTGCCACCAGTCTCTTTTCATCATCATCATCTCTACATATCTACAAAAAGTCACAACTGCTCCATTTTCTAAACAAAAAATAGTTTCCCTTTTTCCTTCTCAAGGATAATAAAAATACAATGTATACTCTATAAAGCACAAAACTCAGTGCAGTCATTATCATCATCTCTCCAAGCACCCAAAAATATATACACACAGTGCACACTTAAATACATTTAAAAAAATTCAAAACCGAAACTTCTTGAGTACCCAAATCTCTCAAGGATAATAAAATATAACAGTAGCAATACATATACATACATATAACACTAATTTTAGCATAATTTTGTCCTATAGGGATTCAGTTTGGGCGCACGAGGTGCAGGCTTGGTTTTTTAAACCATCACCAAGTGCCTCAAATGGCAAAGTCGAGCAAAATAGTGCTGTTTGTGCACCCTTAAGCATTGCAGAATGGTTTGGTAGACGCACTATTTATGTTTTTGATTCTACAATCATGTATTCTCATGCGTTATGATTTATGATAGTGTAAACAGACGGCGTGTATACGCTTCTTTGTGTACATGAGAATTCCTGTGAAAAGTATTTAATATGAGGCACAAAAACAGTTCAACGAAGGAAAAAATCTCCATAACAACTCAAGAGTCTGAAAACAGGCATGCGTATCTCTTCAGTTATTGTTCAAGTGTACAATGTGCTGCTCAAAGCACGAAATATATTTGAGATTGAAACTGAGTTGTTGCGGAAAAATAGAATTCAGAACAATTTATTTGAGCAAGTGAGAATTCATTCAAACAAATTCATTCGCAAACGTGATCTAGACAAGGCTTTTGTACTTTCCATGCCTTACGAAAGTAATTAAATTATTCACTACATATCACAAAAAACTGAACTTTATTTTAAATTGACAGTTTTGTGAAGGAATTTCAATATTTTTTAAAGGGAATAACTCGGACCGAGCAAATTTGATTAAACTCACTTATTTTGAGCAATATTCGTTTGTGGAACAAACCACTGATAGTTTATGCAAGTCATAAACTAATCATATACAGCGATTATTCTACGTTACTGAGAAGTCTCGGCGGTTGTGAAAAAGCATTTCGTTCCAAGCGAACTTTAGTTGGACACACTAAAGTTCATCTTGGAATTCACAAGTACCCATTTTGTAAAAGTTGTTTTTCTTCTGAGTGGGATATGTTTACTGACTACCGAAAACATATAAACGAGAAACCATACTTCTGCAAGTTGTGTGACAAACCCTTTGCATTCAACGGCCAGTTGAAGATTCACTTACAAATGTACACACAAGAGAAAACTTTCAAGTGTAGTGCATGTCAAAAGTCGTTCTCAACTGGATGAGATCTCAAACGACACCAATTGCAGCACAGTGGGATTAGAAGCTTTGATTGTGAGCATTGTTGACTCCGTTTCCTACGACAGCGTCAGCACCTCCCTGAGGTGATCAAGTGGTAACCCTCCTACAAAAGCCCCA